>JARWLF010000725.1:0-13404 GCA_029853055.1 Scenedesmus sp. KT-U
ATCACACTTAGTGAGGTCGTATGTTGTGAGTACCTCGTCGGCAGCCCGACACCGTGGCATCGTCGCCATTCTAGACGCATCGCGCTTGGGCGCTTAAACACTGGCTCAGCTATGTCAGCTTCATCAGGGGCAGACGCCTCACATGCATCAAAGTTGGATGAGCAAGCTAGGGCCAAGGTAAAGCCAGCTGTTCGGAAGCCATGGCTGAAAGCGGGTACTGCATCACTGCTGAACAGCAGCACGCCTGCAGGGTGACCTCAGCTACAGTTACTGGGCGTCCACTGACAAACCAGCAAACGCAGATGTTGTACCCAAGGCAAGTGTGATGTCAAACTTCAGACTGACGCCAACATACATCCGACCATCACGGACCAATCACTGCCTGGCCTTGCAGCACTGCTGCATACAGTGGTGAACCCCGGTGCTACACCAGGTCTGTTGCTCACTACGTTGCAATGTTTGCACTGTCCATTTGTTGCACTGCACTGCAGAAGCTGTCAGAGGGAGCTGCTTCTCAGACACAGCAGGACACAGAGCGGTCCAACAGTCAGCACACAGCTTCAGCTTGGAACAGCGTGAGTGTAGTGGCATCCCAAATAGCATCTTGAATCTCGCAAATTGTCAGGACGTTTGCGTTACGTAAGATCAGCAATAGTATATACCTGCTGATAGTATAGTATAGTAATAGTAGGAAACTGGGCATGAAGCGTGCAGTGCAGTACATGCCTGTGGTGCTTGTGTCAGTGATATCAGCAGATGAACGACATGTTACATGGAGTGGTACTGGCTTGTTAGCTTGCTCTGTGCTTGATAACTGATACAATAGTCGCTTATCAAAACCGTAGTTGTTTTCAGACCCAATTCTCTGACCTCATGGCGTCCACTGTTGCAACAGGCTGGCACTTTTGAAGAGCGTGACGTGACAGAGTGGGCCAAACAGCAGCTGCAGGAAATGCTTGTTACAGCCAGCAGCAGTGATGCAGCCATCACCAAGGTCAACAGCATAACAGGGCATGCCAACATCTGGTTCATCAGGGGAAACAAGCGACATGGCTTTGACTTCAGCATGGACTTGTCATGGGAACTCAGCAGCAGCAAGGATACCAAGGGGACACTCAAGGTCTCTGATGCAACGCCTGATGATCTTGATGATCTGCATGTAGAAGTGAAGTTAGACAAGAACAGTGGGGACACAACAGCTGACACAGCAGCTTTGCAAGCAGCTAGAGGACTGAAGCAGCAGCTCGGGACTCAGTTGCAGCAATTCTACAGTCTGCTAAAAGCAATGTGATCAGAGTAGCTACCAGCAACATTTCATCTTGTCGCAGTCCTGGTGATGGTGTGCATGGTACTTACGAGTGAGGTAGAGAGTTGTAAGGAGAGTGTAAGTTAAACATGACCTGTCAGCTTGACTATTGTGATTGTATCAAATGTTTCATATGTCACAGTGACAACTCACTGCGACTGATGTGACATCAGCGGGTTCCATGAGATGGTGTAACCTTCAAGCTGGGAGCCAAGCTGAACAACCCCCACTGAGTGGTTGTTGTCGATGGGTTCATAGTGTAGTTGGACGCGTCCTTTGAAAGATATTGACTATAAGTAGCTAGTAGGTGCTGACCTGTAGTGCTAGCGACACTTTTTGGAGCCATTTGCTTGGAAGGCCTCCACAACACGAGCGGATCATAGCCTGTTGGGGGCAGTGGGCAAGTCAAAGGGACTTGTTACCCCAGAAGCTTCTGGCTGACTTCAACCCTTGAGCTTAAGGCTGACTTCAACCCTCACACTACAAGGAATGGCCTGCATAGACTGTAGAAGCCTTTCAACGGTCAGCAGATAGACCCTAATGTACACACTGACACACTACCTCAGAAGTACAGTGCCGAGCAATCCAAGTGCAAAAAAGAGATTAAAAGACACTACCTGCACACCCAACAACATGCAGAAGTCTGGAAAGAGGTCGTGATTATCAGCATAGGAACTCGAAGCTGACCACTGTGGTCAGCAGTGACCTAAGAAAAACACGCAGCTTAAGCACAAGCTTGTCCAAAGCGGTACATATGCTGAACAAAGTACCACAGACACAACCAGATCACATGGCATTGCACATGTCTGAGTATCCTTTCATAATCAGCAGTAGCAACCTCCACATGCATTCATCGCATGCTCCATATGCACCAAACAGACATGAACATCAACAATGCATCTTCAACAGCCACAAGGATCCAATGCAACTCTGTACAGTGCACACTGCACACTGCAACTGCAGAATGCACTGACAAGAGCAGATGCACACATACACACCGTCTCTCTCTACCTCAAGGACCAATGATGCTGTATCGCATGCAAAATTGTCTCCTCATGTCTGTTTCAGCAATCGCCACCACAGAACAGCACACAAGCCTGTCACACATTACACAAAACTGGCTAGCTAGCAGCTGATGACCAGCAGGTCAACTGTCAATCAAAGAGGCATCAGCCTGGCAGGGGTTGTGTACACATCACATACCATACCACCCCTCAACTACACCCTAGGATGCCATCCCCTTGACCGACTACTACAAGAGCGCAACTACTTGCATGCCAGGCTGTTATCAGCACCACAAGCAGCTTCTACCCAATCCAGTGAGTTGAGCCCGAGTGCCAAACACATACCTGCATCAGACTGGTTGACGAATGCCACAACCAAGCCTGCAGCTTCATTCTGTACAAAACAAGAAAGGTCTGTACAACATGCACGGAACAATAAGTCTCAGTGTAGCTCAAACCTCTACCACTGATACTTGGCAGCCACCAGCACCTCCTCATACACTTCAGCCGCATGATCCCAACTCAGATCCTGCTGCATGCTCCTGATCTGAATCTGCCTGAAGCTATCCCTGTAGTTCCTGTAGGTCTCCAGAGCATTCAAGACAGCGCCGCGCATCTGCTCAGCATCAGCACGCTCAAAGGTCCACCCAGTGCCTGAATTCTCAAATGGATTGAAGGGCGTCACAGTGTCACGCAGCCCACCAACAGCATGTACAATGGGTACAGTACCATACGACATAGCATACAGCTGGTTTAAGCCACAAGGCTCAAACCTGCTGGGCATCAGCAGCAAGTCGCAGCCAGCTGTGATTCTGTGAGCCATCTTGACACTGAAGCCCACCCAGCTGCGTGTCTGCTGGTTGTAAGAGGCCTCCATGCTGCGCAGGTCATCCTCCAGGTCTGCCCTGCCGCTGCCCAACATGACCAGCTGAGCCCCCTGACTCATGAGCCACTGGTGACTGTCACGGATGAGATCAACTCCCTTCTGGTAGTCAAGACGTCCAATGAACCCAAAGAGAGGGATGTCGGGGTTGACAGGAAGGCCAAGCTCCTTTTGTAACGCCATCTACACACCAGAAGAAGCATAGTAGGTAGGGACAGGAAGTAAAAAGCTAAAGCTTCTGTCACTCCAGTCACACATACTCCCACAGGTTCCTGTAGTGTACATTCTCCTTGAAAACCATACAACTGGCATGCTCACCACATCTGCAGGTGGTAAATACCATAAGGAATAGATCCTTCTTTACAAAAGTTCCCACCTTGCACTTCTTCTTGCCCTCTGCCAGTGTATTCAGGTCATACTGGCAGTAACCATCACTCGTCAAGAAGGGATCCACCTTGGGGCTCCACTCCTTGTAGTCAATGCCATTCACAATCCCCCGCAGCTTCCAGTTGTTCTCCCGGATAACTGCATCCAGCCCCCAGCCCCCCTCCTGTGTCTGACACTCCCAGGCGTAACCCTCCGACACTGCTACTATGCGGTGACTGAACTGCAGGCCCGCCTTCATGATATTCATGTGCTCACCACCAATGGGGTCGTACAGACGGAACACCTGGAAGGTTTGACATAGCATAGTACACAATCTCGGTCAGCTGAATCACAATAAATCAATGAGTACAGCAACCGCAGCCCTAAAGACTGACATGACAAGAGCAAACAAGAAATAGCACTTAAGCAAGGGCCAGTACTTCAACCTACCTCTCTGTAATGGTCTGGTAACTCCAGGTTGTTTGTTTCCACAAATGGTCCTCGTCCCTGATGAGCCATGTTGTGGATCACAAACACAGCCCGAGAGAACTTCATCTGATCATAGTCACGGTAGTGGGCCTGCATAAGATGAGTTTGACCAGAGAAATCAACTGCTTAGTGCTGGCTGCAGATTTATGTCTTCTTGGACACAAGATGTCCTTCTACAACACTGTGGGTGGCAACACGTACACTTCACCCATAGTTTATGTTCAGCAAGCTTATCATCTGCAACTGCATGTCGACATCCCGCTGCTGTTTTTCCAGCTGCTCTCAAATCCCACACACCTGCAAGTACACTGGCAGCAATGCTGTGTGCCAGTCATTGGCGATGAACACTGTGTTGCTGTCACCATAAGGGATTCCACCACATGGCACATGCCACACTGACTCCAGAGCTGCCTTGCACAACAGAGCACAGCGGAACTGGATCTCCTGACGTTCACCACCGTAGATGTCTTTGGCGCGGAAGTGGAAGCTGGGATGATCCACGAATAGATAGTCCACACCATCAATGAAGGCATGGAAGTAGCCGACCTAGGAGCAGCAGACACAAACAGGAACTCAATAGATGGCCAACAAACAATTCACTTCTGTAACTACAAGAGCACTGAAAATCTACCCTTTGCGTGTTACCTGTGAGAAGTATATGCCTATTATGCCATCTGCAGTGCACACAGCTGCAAGCACAGGATTCAATCATCGTACACGAGTTGACTTACAGCTGCAGCCTCCAACCAGTATAAGACATTTGCACTACAGTAGCAGGTGACGTTGACAGTACTACTATCACTGCTTACCTCTACATCCTGGTTGCAGACTCTGAATATGCGCCTGATGCCCGTCTCCCATGCATCATCATAGTTCTCATATCTTGGCGCCACCACCATCACCCGGTGACCTCGCCTGGCGAACGCCTTGGGCAGTGCACCCATCACATCACCCAGACCTCCTGTCTTTGACCAGGGAGCACACTCAGCACCAACCATCACGATGTTCATCACGTTGGGGCCAGCAAGAGGCGGCTCAGAGGGTTCCTCGGGCTGCAGGGTATCATCTACCAAAAGTTCTGGTTCTCGTTCCTCATAAACAGGCTGTGGGGGAGGGGGAGGGGGTGGGACCATGATCTGGGGAACCGGCTGCAGTACCTGTTGAGCGAATGCTGGGGGCCTAGCTGTCGGTGATGGCTGTGCGACTGGTTTGAGGCGCTCCAGCTGCTTGTGTGCTGGTGGCTTTGGTGGCATGAATGTGCTGGGACTGCTGCTGCTTGCTGGGGCTGCAGGAGCAGGTGGCGCTGGAGGTGCAATGGTAGCCTGTAGAGGTCAAAACAGTATGAAAGTGATCGTGGCGTGAGTTGTAGCTACTGCCCGCAAACTTTCGGTGGCTGCTGGTCTTGACATACCCTTCAGCTGCAAACTTGACACAACTCACACTGGGAAACACTGATTAGTCATCACAAGCAACCGGCAACACACATGGTCTGCTCTGAAGCTAAACGCAAGCATGTGCGGTACAATTCTGTCTCGAACAGTACCAACTTGATGCAAAAAAACTAGACAGCTGCTGCATTTTTGATGTTGCAGGGCTGGGTACAGGCAGTCATGCAGTCTCTTGCTGTCAGCACAGCGACATTCTCAAACTGCCAATGTAAAAGCATAAGCACAATGTACGTGTTGAGCAGACGAGACCACTCTACTGTGAACAGTCCAATGATAATGTGCGAATGACTCACCACCCGAGCAGATGCAGCACTAGCGCCATGCTGACCGGGAACTTGAATGCTGTTCAGCTGATCCAGTAGTCTTGCCTGATGCTGCTTGCGCTCTTCAATCTGCATATACGACGTCATGTCGGGCTTCAATAATAGAGACACTTGCATCGAACATGGACGCGCTTGGTACAACGAACCAGCACTCGTGCCAGGTAGCGCAGGTCATGAACGTGCGCATTACTGCACTGGTCTCACTGCTGCGCTTTCGCACCTCACGCAACAGCTCCTCGTGCAACTCCCAGAGCTCCAAATCACCCGAGCCACTGGGATCAGCCCTTACTGCTATGCAAGCTGCAATACAGAAGAAGAGTTCCAGAAGCCAACGTCAGAACGCAATTCTGATCACTCAGGTCGGTACATTATCAAATGCTTCAGTGGTATCACACCTTTCTTCGGCTTGCGGAGCACTGAGGGTCGCAAAGGAGGGGTGACCACCTGACTCTGCCGTGATACAGGCGTGTGACCACACCTAATCCGCTTCGTTTGCTGCAAAGCCATTGTATGCAGTTCTACTCTAGTGTCCAAAGGTTACACAGCGCACGCCAACAACCACGTCGATAACTCGTGGCCAAACACAACAATTGGTTCCTGTTTCCCTGCTGAAAGCATGCACAAGTTCAGAGTTACGTGCGTGAGGCTCTCGGGTCGCGCACACCAACGTGAAGTTCGCTGAAGACTGGGAGATGACAGCCTCGTCAGCTCAGCAGTGTCCTCCAACATTCACAGTTCCTGCCGCGCCTTCTGTGTTTGCTTACGGTATAAGATTGTTTGCTGTTTTGAATGGTGAGGTTTTGCAGTCCTAAAGGGTCAAATGCAGTAAACAAGCTTCAGCGTCAGTGCATCAACAAAGCACCCTTGCAGGTTGTCAGCCTTGTCTGCTGTAACCATTACTTCTCAGTCTTCTGCTGAGTAAGGGCGTACCAGGCCATCGTGCCTAACACACACGCATCTAGGCGCCAACCAACATGGTCTCCTCAGAAACTAGCAGCGACAGGAGGCATCGCAGTCGTCGCAGTCATCGATCCCGAGAAAGGGATAGGTAAGGTTGTGCCATTAGTGCCGGCAGAGGTCACGACGGCCCGCAGTTGACACTCGAAGATGCTCAGCTGTACCCTGTGGGTGCAAGCACTGTGGCTTGGCGCAGTGAAGATGCTGAGCGTTATGCCCGGCTATGCAATGGTCGTAGGAGCCGCAGTGGAAGCAGGGAAAGGACCAGGCATCGCAGCTGGGATAGAGATTACAAAGCAGGACGAGACAGCAGATCTCACAGCAGAAGTGACAGCAGGGACTACAGATCCAGGAGTCGCAGCAGAGGCCGGTATCATGATTACTCGCCGGATAGAAACGATGGATATGACCGTTACGCTGATCACCACTATGACCGAGACCCGCCCTCAACCCGTTGGGTTCCAGGAGCTGGTAATGGCAGCAGGCGTCTGTCCAGTCATGCACAAGCTTGCACAACTGCATGTAGTAGAACCGCCAAGCAGTGACTCAAAGAAGAGGCCTGGATCAAGTACTTGACAGCGGTACTGCGAAGCTTACTAGGCATCCTGCTGATGCACCCTGCCAGGGCCAGCGTAGCAGCAGTACAGCAGAACAGGAGGTTGTCACAGCAGTTGTCTGAGGGCCCCACCCTTTCGTTGTATTGACCCGCTTGCCGCCCCTGTCAACACACCCTTCACCACGTGACAGGTTGCACAGGGCACCCAGCAGGGGAGCTATTCCCCTGGAGGGCGAGGGGCAGCTGGGATGGCGGTAGACACATGGATGATCGCTGGGATGCAGAACGTGAGTTCTTGCACCAATCTACAGCAGCAATGTTGTGATGTCTATGACAGTCGCAAAGCGAACGTCCTACTCAGGCTGCACGCATTGCATGTGTGTGACTCTGCAGCAGGGTCAGTACACTCAGAACGTCTTGGAGTGATGGTGATGTGTGGTTTCATTGCTTGCTTGTGCAGGTGATGGTGACTATGCACAACACCCTGGTCACCGTGAACGTCCTGCTGGTGAAGGCTGGCCTGGTTCTCACTGTTCACCTCGCTACCACCCTGATGACCGTCATCATTCTGATGATAGAGACTATGAGTATGACGACAGAGACAGTGGATGGGCCAGGAGACCTCATAGCAGAGAACGCAGCTATGGCCACAGCAGGGGTGGCAGTGACACTGACAGGGACTGGGACATGCAGAGGGAGATTGACTGGCAACGGAGGTATAAGGAGAAGGAGAACCCAACAGCCAGCATCTTCATCAAGGCGAGTGGCAATAGCACAGCAGTATGAATACAACCAATGCCGCATGCAGGCTAGTCTATCCTGCGTGCTCTAACAGCCGTCAGCAGCAATTGATACCGATGTACAGTGCATGACATCTTACCACTAGCACTGCTGGTGTAGCCAAGCACCGTTGTGCTGAAGTACCAGACTGTTGTCTGCAGGGTTTGCCTGAAGATGCGGAGGAGGCTGACATATACAAACTGTTTGAAGGTGAGGGGGTTGAGCCGCTACTGTTGTTGTAGAGCATAGTGGACTGGGTGCCAGATAATAGCACTCTGCACACAAACTGCCACATGTGTGCACCCAACTCCTCACCTGCTGTCTGCTGCAGGCTATCCCAATATCCAGAGTGTCAAGGTGCTGCGGGACAGAATGAGTGGGAGAAGCAGAGGGTCAGCATTTGTGGTGAGCAGCATCATGTCAGCAATACATGCATGAGCTAGCTTGGCAGAAGGCGTATGTGTCTACTCCTTGCGCAGGAATGCTCACAAGGCCACATGCTACTCTATTGCTGAATTCACCTGTGGAATATACCCAGCTGACCCGTGTTGTTATTATTCGTGCAGGACTTTGCTCATGTTGACGATGCTCGCCTGCTGATGGACTGTGAGCAGCGATGGACTCTGTCACTGAGAGGTCACAGTTTGCTGCTGGATTACAGCCACGGCTCTGCTAGTCGATCAGCTACAGCACCAGGAGAAGCAGCACAAGCGCCTGCGCAGGACTGGATATGTGACATGTGCAGTGCAGTCAACTTTGCAAGGTACTTGGGCATTGTGCTCCAACATAGAGTGCGTGTACAGTAGCGCAGTGTGAGACACGTGTGTTGGGGTGACTGTCAACCATAGAATGCCAAGTCGACCTACATATCGTAGTATTGTTGTATACTCCTGCAGGCGTCTGGAATGTTACCACTGCTACACTGCTCGTCCTGCTAACCCTCGTCGTGTAGTGTCTGACCTGAATGAGCCGTCACATATACTCAAGATATCAGGCCTGGAGCCCAGCACAAGGTAACTGACTGCCCCTGTCTGTTCATAGTGCCTGCTTTGTGGTATTGGGCATATATGGGATGCTGCCCATTCATATTTGATTGGCTCCCTGAAATTGGTTTGTTCGTCATCTTGTGGCTGGCCAAGGCACAGAAGTAGGTGTCGGATCTCAAGTGTGAGTGATCTCAGCAACTGGCATACTCCTCTGGCTCACTTGAGCACTATATTGCTTCTGCAGCTGCTATCATCTAGCTTATTTCTTGTGTGGTGATGTCTGCACTTGCAGTGAAGAGGTGCTGTTCCAGTTCTGTGCTGCTGTGGTGCCCAACATCGTTGACCTACGTGTCATCAAGGACAAGTACACTGGTGCACCCCGGGGCTTTGCCTTTGTTGAGTGTGGCAGTATATCAGAGGCTGGGTCCCTGATGCTGGCTTGCCAGGGACACGTGCTACCTGGGCAAGCAACCCCTCTCAAGATCTGTTATGCAAAGGCCAAGGAAAGGTTGTTAGGGGCAGCTGAAGAGGCAGCAGCTGCAGCGGCCGCAGTAGCACCTGAAGCAGCAGCAACTGCAGGCCCTCTTGGATGGAAGCCCAAGGAGTTTGATGCGAGTGCTGTCCTTGATGACAAAGCAGCAAGCAATGGCTCAGCACAGCCGCAGGAACATGCCAGTGGCGCAGCAGAGGTTGCTGGCACAGCATCTGAGGCCAGGTTCACAGGCGATCAACAGCAGCAACAGGAGGCTACAGGCACCACCCCAGCAGTGACTCAGAATGCGGCAGCAAGCATGCAGGCATCAGGCAGTGAAGCAGCTGCAGCAGCAGGTGTGGATGCTGCTACTATCCAAGCACTTACACAAGCTGGGTTTGAGTACCAGCCTTCATCAGGGTACTGGTATGACGCCAAGTCAGGTTACTATTATGATGCAAAGACACAGTTGTACTATCATCACAGTACAGGGCAGTGGTACAAGTATGATCACAGCACAGGGCAGTACACTTTTGTCACTGAAGGACAGCAGCACCAGCAGCAGCCGCCACAACAGCAGCAACCACAACAGCAGCAGCAAGCAGTGGCAGGCTCAGTATGCCACCCAGAACAGCCACAACAGCAGCGGCAGAAACAGCAACTTTCAGATGTAGACAAGCGTCGACGAGCTGCTGTGATTGGTTCAGCACCCCAATACAACAGGGAAGGGTTGCTTGCTGCAGCAGCTTTAGCCAAGGCAAGTACTGTGCCGCATACGTGTGTTCAAGTACATTTGACACCTTGGGTTGTTCACCTTGCTTGTCCTCTACCACAAACTAATTGCGCTTGTACAACAGAGGTTACGGTGGAAAATAGAGTACAGTTGAGCTTGTCATGCATGTACGGCAGTTTGTCGGCTGTGTTGTGCCTGGTGGTGGTTGCATGATCGCAAAGGACTTGCCTGCCCTGCTGAATGTGCCTTGCTACTATGAAGCATGTTTGCTTGTTCATTGCGAACTCAACCAGCTGCTATGGTGTTGTCCTACAGGAGAAGGAGGAAGAGAAAAACCGCATAGCAGCAGCCAAAGCAGCCCGCGAACGCCAGCAACAGCAGCAGAATAGGGGCACCAACAAGCAGCAGCTGATGCCTGGCAAACCTGGTATTGGAGCTCTCCCAATCGTTTCGGTTTCAGCAGCAGTACCAGCAGCCGCAGCGCACGTGGTTGCTGACGGTGGAAATGTGCAGGGGGTGGTGTATAAGAGCAAGTGGGCACAACGGCAGCAGCGGTAGCAGGACAGTTGCTTGCCAACGTCTCCTGTTCACTGGCTATTGCATGTGCACCTAGGATGCTGGTAATGGTTCCTCGATATGTTCGCACCTTGTAGCTGTTCAAGCGCATGGGGGTCTTTCACCCGGTGTGTGCAAAATGTCTGCATTGTCTGGAGTCGCTGTGTTGCAGCACATACCTTGGAACCTATGGGACGTGTTACAAACCACGTGTGGTTGACCACGCAACTGGGATGGCATATAGATGCAGCTTGTGGCAGAACACGCCTGGTT
This sequence comes from Scenedesmus sp. KT-U, assembly GCA_029853055.1. Classification (NCBI taxonomy): domain Eukaryota; kingdom Viridiplantae; phylum Chlorophyta; class Chlorophyceae; order Sphaeropleales; family Scenedesmaceae; genus Scenedesmus; species Scenedesmus sp. KT-U. Next base: position 11,132 of record JARWLF010000725.1, read on the forward strand.
ACCGTGGCTGTTATATTACTTACGCCGCTTCGGCTGGCTACGGAAGAAGAGCGGCGAAAGGCCGTGTCAAGCAGCCTGGCTAGGTATATGACTTGGTATACATACCTCTGGTGCTGCAGCAAAGATTTGTCTGCATTCAGCACGGCTTGCGGCAAATACCTGTGTCTTTCCGTCTTTCGGCAGCGTGACAGATGCACGCTGTACAACATCAAGCGTTACAGTCTCGCTTATTCAAGCGTCAGGTAGTTTTACTGTTGTAAACGTATCAGTGCACATTCTGTCGAGAAGCCGTATTACCAACCGGTGATCCTGGCTGCTGTTCTGGTGTAGGCAATTGTGACTCCCGCAAAGCAGCTGAGTATTCCAAGAAAAACCATGGCTACTGGTGCAGGTGTGTTTTGCATCGCTCTGGCCCGGACAGATTCCTCGAGCTGAAGTCCTGACGCTCACAGCATCTGTTGCACGTGCAGCTAATGGCGACTCGGCCAAGCCCACAGTGCTGGTTGCAGAGAAGCTTGGTGGTGCAGGTAAGCAGATTAACAAGCCGTGCAGTATTCGCGCAAGCCTTCACTGACCACCGGGTGCATTTGCAGGTCTGGAAATGCTTCAGCAGGTGGCAAACGTTGATTGCGCCTACAACATGAGCGTAGAGGAGCTCTACGCAAAGGTCGCAAATTCGGATGCTCTCATTGTGCGATCTGCAACCAAGGTACGCGCATGGCAAAGTATCCCGACATGAATCTGCGTTCCAGCCAGTCGATCGAACATGCTGACCTATCGGTGTTGGCTGTATAGGTGACCAGGCAGGTGTTTGAGGCGTCAAAGGGAAGGCTCAAGGTTGTCGGTCGTGCTGGTGTGGGTGTGGACAATGTGGATCTTGCAGCAGCCACTGAGGTGAGCAGTGGGTGCTGGGCTAGCAGCCCATCGGACTTGGCAATTCCCCAGTTGTCTGTTGGCAGTGCCAGAATACATTATAAGCGAACTACGTGAACACCAGTACTGGTACAGGGCAAAGAATCGCACTCGGCAGGCTTGTGGCAGTGCAAGTATACTCTGTTCACATAGTTCTGTTGCTGCTTGGATTCCTGCAGTATGGTTGCCTGGTGGTGAATGCCCCAACTGCCAATACAGTGGCTGCAGCAGAGCACGGCATTGCTCTCATGTGCGCTCTGTCTCGTAATGTTGCTCAAGCTGATGCCTCCATGAAGCAGCAGAAATGGGAGCGCAACAAGTATGTTGGTGTCAGCCTGGTTGACAAGACTCTAGCCATCATGGGCTTCGGAAAGGTGCGGCTCCGCATTACTGGCAGCTGCCGTTGGCTTTGCATGATATAGTATCTCTGTTGCCAGTGTGAACAATCATCGTACACCAGCGGCGGCTGCCAATGCATGCTTTGTCAAGTGTGCAAGGATACTGCATAACTGCAGAGTTGCTCCATTAGATGCTTACAGTGCTGGTAAGGCCAAGCTCACACCGTTGTTATCTGATGCCATGGTTCATGATTGCTGAATTGGGGAATAGCAGCGAAGGGCTGCTGAGCTGCTGTACGGTTCTGAATATCACATCATATGCTGCTGCATGTTCACGACATGCCTACAGGTCGGTGGTGAGGTTGCTCGCCGTGCTCGTGGTCTTGGCATGAACGTCATTGCCTATGATCCATATGCCAGCGAGGAGAAGGCTCGTGCAGTTGGTGTGACCCTGGTGAGCCTGGATGAGGCTCTGGCTCAGGGTGACTTCTTCTCACTGCACATGCCACTCACACCAGGTAAGAAGGGTCGGGAAGACAGGCACAACACGAGCAGCTGTACATTTGTGATAAGGATAGGACATCATGGAATGTGTGACTGGGGCCTTTGACTGCTGACAGGCTTCCGAATTTGTCAAACCTTTCCACAAAAAGCAGCACCGCCAAGTTGCTCCCTGTGGTAGCGGCAGTGGCTCTGACCCTCAACAGCACACCAGTATGTGATAGGCAAGCGTGAGTGTGAGCATGTTTGCGCTCACTCTGTTCGCCCACCTTTGCAGGCACCAAGAAGATGTTCAATGACGCTGCCTTTGCAAAGATGAAGAAGGGAGCCCGCCTGGTGAATGTTGCTCGTGGTGGTGTGATCGATGATGATGCACTTGCCCGCGCTCTGGATGCTGGCATTGTCGCAGCAGCAGCACTCGATGTATTTGAGGAGGAGCCACCCAAGTGGGAGGGTCACCCACTGATTGGCAGGTGCGAGGATAAATTGGCTTCATGCAGCAGCTGAGCTATGTTGGTTGAA
>JARWLF010000726.1:0-13386 GCA_029853055.1 Scenedesmus sp. KT-U
CGCCACGACGAGCCCTGGGCCTGCCAGGCCGGCACCACCGCCGATCCGCGCCAGGCGCCGCTCTTCCGCGACGCGCTCGTCGACGTGCGCCCCGTCTTCGAGGACGGCCTCGTGCGCGCTCCCGCGGGCGAGCCCTACGCGATCGTCCACCAATACGACCGCGTGCCGGATTGGCGCGCGCATTTCGAAGCCCGGTTCGGCTGAGGCGAGCCGATGCTCGCCCTTGCCGCCACGCTCCTCCTCGGCCCCCTCCTCGCGCTGCATCTCGCGACCTGCCTCGCCGTCGCGATCCGCTGGCGGCGGGCGCGCCGCGCGACCGCGCGGGCGCGCGAGATCCCTCCGGTGACGATCGTGCGCGCCGTCTCCGGCCTCGAGCACCGGCTCGAGGCGTGCCTCGCCTCGACCTTCGCGCTGAGCGCCACCGACGTGGAGATCCTCTTCTGCGCCGCCGATCCCGCCGATCCGGCGGTGCCCCTCGTCGAGGCGCTGATCGCCGCGCATCCGGGCGCGCGCGCGCGCCTCCTCGTCGGCGGCGAGCGGCGCACGCGAAACCCGAAGCTCGACAATATCGAGAAGGGCTGGCGGGCGGCCGCGAACGACGTGGTGATCCTCGCCGACGGCAACATCCTGCTGCCGCCGGATTACGTCGAGCGCCTGTTCGCGGGCTTCGGGAAGGGGACGGGGCTCGTCAGCGCCTGCGCCATCGGCACCGACCCGCGCAGCGCCGCGGGCGACCTCGAATGCGCGATCCTGAACACGCATCAGGCGCGCTTCCTCCACGCCGCCGACATGCTCGGGCTCGGCTTCGCCCAGGGCAAGACGCTGATGCTGCGCCGCGCGGACATCGACCGCGCCGGTGGCTTTCCGGTGCTCGCCGCGGAGATCGCCGAGGATTCGGCGGCGACGAAGGCGATCTCGCGCCTGAGCCTGCGCGTGCGCATCCTGCCGGTCGAGACGCCCCATCCGGTCGGCGCGCGCCCGCTCGCGGCGGTCTGGAGCCGGCAGGTGCGCTGGGCGCGGCTGCGGCGCGCGGCCTTTCCCGTGCCCTATGCGCTCGAGATCCTCTCGGGCGCCCTCGTCCCGCTCCTCCTCGCCGCCGCGCTCCTGCCGCCGGAATGGGTGCTTGCGCTCGCGATCGTCTGGGTGGCGGCCGAGATCGCGCTCGCGCGGGCGGCCGGCTGGCCCGTCACGTGGCGGACGCCGCTCGCGATCCTCGCCCGCGATCTCCTCGTCCTGCCGGCCGTCTGGATCGCAGGCCTCGTCGGCTCGCGCTACGTGTGGCGCGGGAGCGCGGTGGACGTGTCGCCCCGCGCGCCGATCCGCTTCGAATAGATCCGATACCGCTTCGTCGGCTCGCCCGCGATCATCGTCGCCATGCGGACCATCGGCCTGTTGGTCTCGAGGATCCAGGACATCTCGGTCCAGTCGGGTCGGTAGCGGTCGTGGAGCGCGATCAGCGTGCGGAAGAGCGCCGCCATCAGCGCGCCGCCGATGCGCGAGCGCTGATGCTCGCGCACGATCCCCATGAGCAGGACCCGGTAGCTGCGCGCGCCGGACGCTTTCAGCGCGAGATAGGTGCGCAGAAGGTCGAGGAGCGCGATGCCGCTCGGACGCTGGCGCGCGACGATCTCGTTGACGTTCGGCAGCGCGAGCATCATGCCGACCTCCCGCCCGTCGAGCAGCAGGAATTGCAGGAAATCCGGGCGCATGATCGGCGAGAGCTCGCGCGCGAGCGCGTCGACCTCCTCGGTGCTGAAGGGGACGAAGCCCCAATTGTCCGCCCAGGCGTCGGCGGCGATGGCGAAGGCCGTGTGGAAATCAGCGCGGGCGCGGCGCGGGTCGAGCGGGCGCGTCGTCACGCGGTCCGTCCGCTGCGCCCGCGCGCCGAGCGCGCCGACGCGCGCGACCTCCGGCACGGCGCTCGCGCGGAAGGCGAGGAGGTCGATCGCCTTCTCGAGCCCCGCCGCCTCGATCAGCCCTCCGGTGAAGGGCCGGTGGTGGGGCATGGCGACGGCCGGCGGCTCGCTGAACCCCTCGACGAGGCAGCCCGCCTCCTCGTTGAGGGAGAGGCTCACCGGCCCCGTCATGCGGGCGAGGCCGCGCTCTGCGAGCCAGGCCTCGGCGGCGCCGAGGAGTGCGCGGGCGGCGTCCGGATCGTTCTCGCAATCGAAGAAGCCGAAATGGCCCGTCGCGTCGCGATGGCGCTCGAGATGGCGCCGGTTCACCTGCGCCGAGATCCGCCCGACGGGCGTGCCGCCGCGCGAGGCGAGGAAGAGCTGCGCCTCGCCGTGGCGGAAGAAGGGCGCGTGGCGCGGCGAGACCCGCCGGCGCTCGACGTCGGCCGGCAGCTGCACGAAGGCGGGATCGTCGGCATGGATGCGGGCGGGCAGCGCGAGGAAGGCGCGCAGCGCTCCTCGCGTGCGCACCGGCTCGATCGTCACGCCGGTCAAGGCGCCCTCACGCGGGCGTCGGGGCGATGCCCGCGCGCGCCTCGACGAGCGCGTCGAGGCAGCCCTCGATCTGGCTGCTCGTGTGGCTCGCGCAGACGAAGCAGCGGATGCGCGGAGCCGCGCGCGACACCGCCACCTGCACGATGGGGGGCGCGTAATAGCCCTGCTCCTGCAGCCGCATCGAGGCCGCCATGCAGGCGCGCGGGTCCTCGAACAGGATCGGCACCACCGCGATCCCCTGGGCGAGGCCGACGTCGAGCCCGCGCGCGCGGGCGCCGTGCAGGAAGGCGCGCCCGTTCTCCCGCAGCCGTTCGAGCCGCCACGGCTCCGCCTCGAGGATCGCGACCGCCTCGATCACGGACGCCGCGATCATCGGCGGCAGCCCGACGCTGTAGACGAAGCCCGGCAGCGTGAAGCGCAACCAGTCGCAGACCGAGCGGCGCGCGCAGACGAAGCCGCCGGCGCTGACGAAGGACTTGGACAACGTTCCCACGACGAGGTCGATCTCGTTCGGGTCGACGCCCCAATGCTCGGCGAGCCCGCGCCCGCGCGCCCCGAGGACGCCGATCGAGTGCGCCTCGTCGACGAGGAGCCAGGAATCGTGTCGGCGCTTCAGCGCCAGGATGCCGGGCAGATCGGGGATGTCCCCGTCCATGCTGTAGAGGCCCTCGATCACGATCAGCACCCGCCGGTGGTGCGGGCGGCGCTCGGCGAGGACGCGGTCGAGGTCGTCGAGATCGTTGTGGGCGAAGTGGACGACCTCCGCGCGCGAGAGCTCGGTGCCGGCGATGATCGAGTTGTGGGACAATTCGTCGGCGACGATCAGGTCGTTGCTCGTGAGCAGATGCCCGATCAGCGACATGTTGGTCATGTAGCCCGAGACGAGCCCGACCGTGTCCTCCATGCCGACGAAAGCGGAGATCGCGGCCTCCATGTGCGCGTGCAGCGCGCATTCGCCGCCGACGAGGCGCGAGGCGCCCGCGCCGATGCCGTAATCGGCAGCGGCTCGGCAGGCCGCCTCCAGGATGCGCGGATCGTGGGCGAGGCCGAGATAATCGTAATTGGCGAAGCTGACGAGGTCCGCCCCGCGCGCCCGACGCTCCTCGCGAAGCTGGTGCACGGCCTTGAAATAGGGATGTCCGCCGGCGACGAGCGCGCTGCCCGCGAGGCGTGCACGCTGGCGCGCATAGGCTTCCAGGCTCGTGTCGAGGATGGGTTTCATCGCGGTCCGCCGGGCCCCCCTGCCGAAATCGAGCGGTCTCGTCGGAGAAACAAAGTTCGACGCCTTCGTTTTGTTCCCAAGCGGAGCCTTGCGTGTTCGTCGACCCGGACAGGGTGTCGACGGGCTCGAATACGCGCGCGTGGCGTCGCTCAGGACGCCGGCGATCGCGGCATGTCGGCGATCGCGAGCGGCGCCTCGCCGTTGGCGCGGGACGCGCGCCCGGTCTCCGCGCGGGATCCGCGCGCCGTCGCGGCCTCGATCGCGCCGCCGGCCCGCAGCGCGAGCGCGACGAGATCGCCGGGCAGGCTCGCGACCTCGGGGCGCGCGAGGCGGGCCTCGAGCGCGTTCCCGATGCGAGCGAGCGTGAGCCTGTCGAGCGGCTCCGGCGCCGTGGGCGCAACGCTCTGAGCGGTCTCGCGCGTCATGTCTCTCCTCCTGGCCGCCGAGCGGTTCTCGACAAGGTATTCTCGCCACGCCTGCTCGGAGCCATTCCCCGAGCGGTCTGCCGGAACCCGAGCGAAACTTCGTGCGCGATAACAGCGCTGGACAACCGCGAGCGCGCCTCCGGGTTCCATTTCCCGAGCCGGGAAACGAAAAATCCTCGCACCGCTCGACTCATTGCGCGGCTTGGCGCATCGCCGCCGCGAGGCCCTCCTTCACGCGCGCGCCGTACTGCACGTCCGCCTGCGTGAAGTGATCCACCATGCGGTCGCGGACCTGCGCGTCGCAGCCCGAGAGCGCATCGACGAGATTGGCCACGAGCTCCTCGCGCTCGGCGTCGGAGAAGGCGCGCCAGCGCTCGCCGGCCTGCTCGAAGTCGCACGGTCGCGAGATCGGCTGGCGGCCGACATCGCCCTCGACATGCGGGCGCGGCGGTGGGCCGGGGCGGCGCTGTTCGGCGAGGCCGTCGAGGCCGGAAGGCTCGTAATTGACGTGCGGGTTCGCGCCCTGGTCGGCGCCGTCGACGTGGTAGCTCATCTGCCCGCCGCGCTGGTTCGTGGCGAAGGGGCAGCGCGGGGCGTTGATCGGCAATTGCAGGTAATTGGGCCCGACGCGGTAGCGCTGCGTATCCGAATAGGCGAAGGTGCGGCCCTGCAGGAGCTTGTCGTCGGAAAAGTCGATCCCGTCGACGAGCACGCCGGTGCCGAAGGCCGCCTGCTCGACCTCGTTGAAATAATCGGTGGGGTTGCGGTCGAGGACGACGCGGCCGACGGGCAGGAGCGGGAAACGGTCCTCCGGCCACAGCTTCGTCACGTCGAGCGGGTCCCAATCGAGCTCGGGGTGCTCGTGGTCCTCCATCACCTGGATCGCCATCTCCCATTCGGGGAAGTCTCCGCGCGCGATCGCGTCGTAGAGATCGCCGGTGGCGTGGTTGAAGTCCTTCGCCTGGATCGCGTCCGCCTCGCTCTGCGTCAGGTTTCGCACGCCGAGCTTGGGCTGGAAGTGGAACTTGACGAGGACGCTCTTCCCCTTCTCGTCGACGAGCTTGTAGGTGTTCACGCCCGATCCCTGCATCTGCCGGTAATTGGCGGGGATGCCCCAGGGCGAGAACAGCCACGTGACCATGTGCGTCGCCTCGGGCGTGAGGCTGCAGAAGTCGAAGAAGCGGTTCATGTCCTGGCGGTTGTGGACCGGGTCCGGCTTGAAGGCATGCACCATGTCCGGGAACTTGATCGGATCGCGGATGAAGAACACCTTCAGATTGTTCCCGACCAGGTCCCAATTGCCGTCTTCCGTGTAGAACTTGATCGCGAAGCCGCGCGGGTCGCGCAGCGTCTCGGGGCTGTGGCCGCCGTGGACCACCGTGGAGAAGCGGATGAAGACCGGCGTGCGTGTGCCCTTCCGGAAGACCTTCGCGCGGGTGAATTCCGCGATCGGATGGTCGCCGGCCATGCCCGTCGGCTCGAAATAGCCGTGCGCGCCCGCGCCGCGCGCGTGCACCACCCGCTCGGGAATGCGCTCGCGGTCGAAATGGGTGATCTTCTCGAGGAACTGGTAGTCCTCGAGCACGAGCGGCCCGCGCTCGCCGACGCTGCGCGTGTTCTGGTTGTCGAAGACGGGGTGCCCCTGGCGGGTCGTGAGGCCGATCTCCTTGGCCGTCGTCGTCTTCTTGGACTTGTTCGTCTTCTCGGCCATGGGGCAGCTCCTCGCGCATCGCTCGTCCCTCGGCTAACAACGGATGACGCACGTGGTTTCGTCGAAACCGTCGTCGAAGGGGGGCGGATGCGCGCGTCCACGGCGGTGGGAAAATGCGAAAGCCTTGTTCGACCGAGAAAAGGGCCCTCGCCGGTCGCTTGCCGGGCTCCCGCCGCGCCTCTAGAGTTCCGGAAAACGACGAAACGAAACCGAAGGGAAGACACGCCATGCGCCGGACGACACGTTTCCGTCGCCTCGTCGAGGCGCCGGAGATCCTGGTTCTGCCCGGCGTCCAGGACGCGCTCACCGCCAAGATCGCCGCGGCGGCCGGGTTCTCCGCCATCACCTGCGGCGGCTACGCGACGACCGCGACGCTGCTCGGCGCCCCGGACACCTCGCAGCTCGGGCTCACGGAGATGGCCGATCATTACGCGCGCATCTGCGACGCGGTCGACCTGCCGCTCTTCGCCGACGGCGATACGGGCTTCGGCAACGTGACCAACGTGCGGCGCACGGTGCGCGCCTACGAGCGGGCCGGGGTCGCGGGTCTGTTCATCGAGGACCAGGTCTTTCCCAAGCGCTGCGGGCACATGGCGGGCAAAGCGGTGGTGCCGGTCGAGGACATGGTCGCCAAGCTCAAGGCCGCGCTCGACGCGCGCATCGACGGCGATCTCGTCATCATGGCCCGCACCGACGCGCTCGCGGTCGAGGGGATCGACGCGGCGATCGAGCGGGCGCGTCTCTACCGGGAGGTGGGCGCCGACCTGATCTTCGTCGAGGCGCCGCGCAGCCCCGCCGACATGGCGCGCATCTGCCGGGAGATCGACGCGCCGCAGCTCGCCAACATGATCCAGGGCGGGCTCACGCCGGTGATGACGGCGGCCGAGCTCGAGGCATTGGGCTTCGCCGTCGTCACGCATCCGGTCGCCACGAGCTACGCGATCGCGGGCGCGGTCGAGCGGCTGATGCGCACCCTGCGCGAGACCGGCAGCACCGACGCGATCGCGCACGAGCTGTACGATTTCGAGCGCTTCAACGCGCTCGTCGGGCTGCCGGCTTTGCGCGAGGCCGAGCAGGCCGATCTCGATTTCGCCCGCGAGACGATGCGCGGGAGAGGCTGAGGCACTGAAAGAGGGCCGCGCCAAGCGGCCGAAAGACAGGAGAGGAAACCGCGATGACCACACGTTTCATGGCACCCGTGCTCGGCCTCGGAATCGCCTTCGCGATCGCCGCCCCGGCACACGCCCAGACCACCTTCCGCATCAGCCACCAGCTGCCGCCGAGCCATCACATCGCTCAATTGCTCGAGCGCTTCGCCGAGGACGTCGAGGCCCGCTCGAACGGCGCGCTCGACGTGCAGATCTTTGGCGCCAGCCAGGCCTTCAGCCCGGAGCAGCACCACCCGGCGGTGGCGCGCGGGGACATCGAGGGCGCGATCTCGGTCAACTTCCAATGGGGCAACACCATCCCCGAGATGAACGTCGTCACGATCCCGTACTTCTTCACCGATCTCGAGCGGATCGAGAAGTTCCCGGGCTCGGAGCCGGCGGCGATGCTCGAGGAGAAGCTCCTCCAGCGCGGCGTGCGCAACGTGGCCTGGTTCTACACGACGCGCCAGTCGATCTTCACCTCGAGCAATCGGCCCCTCGTCGAGCTCTCCGATTTCGAGGGCGTCAAGATCCGCGGGCTCAACCGGCTCGTCGACGAGGGCCTCGTCGCCGTCGGCGCGGCGCCCGCCGCGATGCCGGGTTCGGAGGTCTACCAGGCGCTGCAGACGGGCGTCATCGACGCCGGCCTCACCGACGTCTCGGCCGCCTATTCGCGTCGCTTCTACGAGGTGCAGCAATACGGCACGGTGGCGCCGTTCTTCACGGTGTATTTCCACCTCTACGTGAACCCCGCCTGGTTCGACGGGCTCGACGAGGCGTCGCGCACCGCGATCCTCGAGGCCGCGGCGGAAGCCGAGCGCGCCGCGATCCCGCTCACCGAGGAGACGGCGGACGCGGCCATCGAGCAATTGCGCTCGGTCGGCATGCAGCTCCACATCCAGACCGAGGAGGAGGCCGCCGCCTTCGAGGCCGCGATGCAGCCCCCGGTGATGGACGCCTTCCTCGCCTCGAGCCCCGACGCGCAAGCGTTGATCGACGCGGTGGAGAACCTCTGAGGGCGGGCGCAGAGGGCGACAGCTTGTCCTTCCCCCTTGGGGGAAGGTGGCTCCGGGCGAAGCCCGGAGACGGATGGGGGTCGTGCAGGAGGCACCCCGACGCTCGATCCTGCACCACCCCCACCCCCGGCCCCTCCCCACAAGGGGGAGGGGAGACCGTCGAGCTCGTCTCGAAACCTGAGAACTCCAGGAAATGCCGATCGCAATAGATGTGTGATACTCGTAGTCACCCAGGGGAAGGAGAGCGGCGGCGAAGCCGGAGGGACCATCGCCATGCGCGAACGAGTGGAATGAGGAGACCACCACCATGCGGCGTGTCCTCGGCGTGATCGACCGGGCGGTCGGCCTCCTCGCGCTCGTCGCGACGGGGCTGTCGGCGGCGCTCCTGCTCGCGTCGCTCGCGCTCGTCTCCTACTCGGTGGGGATGCGCTACTTCCTCAATCGGCCGATCCCCTGGGTCGACGAACTCGTCGGCTATCTCCTCGTCGGCATCGTGATGCTCGCCGCCGCCGATGCGCTGCGCCGGGGCGAGCATATCGCGGTCGACGTGCTCACGACGCGGCTCGGTCCGCGCATGGCGCGGGCGATCGAGGCTCTGGGCCAGGTCGCGGTGTTCGTGGTCGGCGCCGCGCTCCTCTATGGCGGATTGCAGACCGTCGCCTTCACGCAAATGCTCGGCATCCGCTCGACGGGGCATCTCGCCGTGCCGATGCACATCCCCCAGATGTTGATCCCCTTCGGCGGCGGGCTCCTCGCGCTCGCCGCCCTCGGGGGCCTGCTGCGCATGGCGATGGGTCTGCCCTCCGCCGTCGAGGCGGGCGGGGCGCACGGCGCGCCGTCGGGCATCACCGAGCCGGAGGAGCGGCGTTGAGGCTCTTCCTCGTCCTCGGCGGGCTCGTTCTCGTCATCCTCACCGGCATCCCGGTCTTCGCCGCGCTCGGCCTGTTCGGCGGCGCGATGATGCTCGCCGGCGGCGGCTCGATCGGCGCGATCGGCGAGATCGTCTTCGGCAAGCTCAACATCTATCTCCTCGTCGCGATCCCGCTGTTCACGCTCATGGCGCACATCATGATCCGCGGGCGGATCGTGGACGATCTCTACGGCACCGCGCACACGCTCCTGCGTCATCTGCCCGGCGGGCTCGGCGTCGCGACGGTCGCCGCCTGCACGGTCTTCGCCGCGATCTCGGGGTCGAGCGTCGCGACCGCGCTCACGATCGGGGCGGTGGCCGTGCCGCAGATGCTGCGCTACGGCTATTCGGACAAGGCGGCCTACGGCGTCGTCGGCGGCGGCGGCACGCTCGGCATCCTGATTCCGCCATCGGGCCCGATGGTGCTCTTCGCGGTGATCGCGGACGCCTCGATCGGCCAGCTCTTCATCGCGGGCGTGCTGCCCGGCCTGATGATCGCGGCCATGTTCTCGCTCTGGTGCATGGTCTCGCAGGGCCGCTCGACGACCGTGAAGCGGCTGCCGCGCGCGAGCCTCGGCGAGGTGGCCACGGCGCTGCGCAAGTCCTTCTTCGCGCTGTGCTTGCCCGTCTTCGTGCTCGGCGGCATGTATCTCGGCGTGTTCACCGCCACCGAGGCCGCGGGCGCGGGTGCGCTCGCGGCGCTCGTCGTGGCCATGGGCATCTACCGCACGCTCTCGCTCGCCGATCTGTGGCGCTGCGCGATGGACGCCGCGCGCACGGCGGCGATGATCTTCATGATCCTCGCGGCCGCCGCCGTGTTCAGCCATGTGCTCACCAAGATGCGCATCCCGCAGGAGATCGTCGCGCTCGTGACCACCTACGGTCTCGGCCAGCTCGAATTCCTGCTCGCGGTGATGCTGATCGTCTTCATCCTCGGCATGTTCCTCGAGACGATCTCGATCATCCTGATCACCACGCCGATCGTGCTCCCCGTGCTCGCCGCGCTCGGCATCGACCCGATCTGGTACGGCATCCTGTTGATGATCAATCTCGAGCTCGCGCTGATCACGCCGCCGGTGGGCATGAACCTGTTCACGATCAAGGCGATCGCGAAAGCGCCGATCGAGCGGATCATCGTCGGCGTCGTGCCCTACGCGGCAATGCTGCTCGTGGCCCTGATGCTGGTGCTCGCCTTCCCGCAGATCGCGCTCTGGTTGCCTTCGACGATGATGGGGCGGTGAGGGCGCGGGATCACGCGATGGCGTCGGCGAAGGTCTCGAGGAGCGCGGCGAGGTCTTCCTGGCGGAAGGGTTTGGCGAGGCGGGGGAGGTCGACGCGCTCGCCGTTCGGCAATTCGGCATAGCCGGTCGCGAGCGCGATCGGGAGGCCCGGCCGCTCGGCGCGGATGCGCGCGGCGAGTTCGGTGCCGGTCATGCCGGGCATCGCGTGATCGGTGACCACGATGTCGATCGGCTGCCCGCTCGCGAGGATCTCGAGCGCCTCGGCGCCGGATTCCGCCTCGATCGCTTCGTGGCCGAGGTCCTCCAGCATCGAGGCGGTGCCCATCCGCACGAGGGCGTCGTCGTCGACGACGAGCACCGCGAGGGAACGCGGCGACGCGTCGGGCGGCGCGGCGGCGCGAGCGGGGGAGGGGGAGGCGGAGGGGGCGCTCTTCGGCGTTGCGCTCGCGGGCGCCTCGCTCGCACGCGGCAGCCACAGGCACACCCGCGTGCCGGCCCCCGGGCTGCTGTCGAGGGTGAGCGCGCCGCCGGACTGGACGGCGAGGCCGTGCACCATCGAGAGGCCGAGCCCCGTGCCCTTGCCGATGCCCTTCGTCGTGAAGAAGGGCTCGGTCGCCCGCCGCAGCGTCGCGCCGTCCATGCCCGCGCCCGTGTCGGCGACGGAGAGGCAGAGATACTCGCCCGTCGGCAGGCCGTGCGGGGCGGGCGCGCCGGCGCGTGCGGCGATGGTGAGCGCGCCGCCGCCCGGCATGGCGTCGCGGGCATTCACCGCGAGGTTGAGGAGCGCGAGCTCGAGCTGGTGCGCGTCGACGGCGACGAGGGGAAGGTCGTCGGGCAACTCGGTCTCGATGCGCACCCCCGGGCCGAGCGAGCGGCTCAGGAGCTCGATCATGCCGCCGACGAGCGCGGACAGGGACACGCTCTGCGTCTGCAGGTCCTGGCGCCGCGCGAAGGCGAGGAGCCGGCGCGTCAGCGAGGCGCCGCGCTCCGCGCCCTGGACCGCGCCGTCGAGGAGGCGCAGCGACCGCGGGTCCTCGCCGATGCGCTTGCGCAGGAGTTCGAGATTGGAGAGAATCGCCGCGAGCAGGTTGTTGAAGTCGTGCGCGACCCCGCCCGTGAGCTGGCCGATCGACTCGAGCTTCTGCGCCTCGTAGAGCCGCGCCAGCGCCTCCTCGGCGGCGAGCGTGCGCTCGTGGACCTGACGGCGCAGCTCCTCCTGGTATCGCATGCGCTCGGTGACGTTGCGGCCGATGCCGACATAGCGCACGAGCCGCCCGTCCTCGTCGCGCAACGCCGCGCCCTGCGACCAGATCCAGACGAGCCCGTGCGGGGTCCGCATGCGGAACTCGACCTCGAAATCCTCCCCGCGCTCCATCGCCCCGCCGACGATCGTGGCGATGCGCTCGGAATCCTCGGCGTGCACGAGGGCGAGGGTCTCCTCGAAGGTGGTCGGCAGCGTGCCGGGATCGAGCCCGAGCGCGGGCTCGGCATTGGGGCCCCAGGCGATGCCGAGCCCCTCGAGATCGATCTCCCAGGGGTACATCTGCGCGGCCTCGGTCGCCATGCGCAGGGAGCGTTCGGAGCGGCGCAAGCGCGCCTCGCTCTCGCGCAGGGCCTCCTGCGCCGCGCGGGTCTCGCTCACGTCGATCGTGGTGCCGACGACGCGCACGGGGGTGCCCGTCGCGTCGCGCACGATGTTGCCGCGATCGGCGAGCCAGACCCAATGGCCGTCCTTGTGGCGCGCGCGCACCTCGGTCGCGAAGCGCGTGGCGCCGGCCGCGACGAGGCTCTCGACGCGCGCCTCGCAGATCTTGCGATCCTCGGGGTGGATCTGCTCGCGCCACCAGGCGAGGCACGGGTCGACCTCATCGGGCGCGTAGCCGAGCACCTCGTGGAGGCCGGCGGAGCGCACGACGGCGTTCGTCGCCACGTCCCAATCGTAGACGAAGCCGCGGAAGGCGAGGGTGGCGAGGCGATAGCGTTCCTCGCTCGCCCGCAGCGCCTCCTGCGTGTCCTTGCGATCGGTCACCTCGCGCAGCACGCCGACGAGCCGCCGGTCGTCGTCGACGCGGACCACCTTGCCGCTCCACGCGATCCAGCGGCGGCCGCCATCGGGGAGGGCGATGCGGAATTCCTCGGAAAAGGCGCCGTCGACCCGTGCCACCTCCGCGATCGCCGCCTCCACGCAGGCGGCGTCGTCCGGGTGGATCCGCGCGAGGAGCGTGCGGCCGTCCTCGTCGGCTTCCTCGGGCGGAAGGCCGAACATGGCGTCGACCGACGGGGAGCGGATGCAGCGCAGGGTGCGCAGATCGAGCTCGGCGTCTCCCATGCCCGCGGCTTCGAGCGCCAGACGCAGGCGCGTCTGCGTGTCGAGCGCCCGCGGCGCCTTCTCGCGATCGACCGACCGAGCCGTCACCTGCATGCCCTCGAGAGCCGCTCACACGGGGCTTTCCGCCCGTCTCTGGCGACGATCCTAGGCCATGCCCGCGAGCGTCGCAATCATCGGCGAGCGCCGGTGGTTTTCGCGCCGCCTCTTTCGCCGGGGCGCAAGGCTTCCTATCTTCCCCTCTCGAACGTCGGAGAGGACAATGAACACCACCGCCACCTTCTCGCCGTCGGAGATCCTCCGCCGGTTCAAGGCCTGGGAGATCGTCTTCGTTCTCCTCGCCTTCCTGATCTTCTGGCCCGTCGGCCTCGCCTATGTCGCCTGGAAGCTCTGGCGGCTCAAGGAGGACGGCGTGTGGGACTGGCCGAAGACCGGCAACGGTTCGGCCTCGTGGAACATGCGTTTCGACCAGTTCGGCGGCACCGGCAACGCGGCCTTCGACGAGTACAAGCGCATGCGCATCGCCGAGCTCGAGGCCGAGCGCCGCCGTCTCGAGGAGGAGAGCCGCGCCTTCGCCGATTTCCTCGACGAGCTCAAGCGCGCCCGCGACCGCGAGACCTTCGACCGCTTCATGCACGAGCGCCGCGCGCGCCGCCAGGAGACTGGCGAGCCCCGCAGCGACGGCTGAAGCCGAGGGGCCGCGTGCCCACGACAGCAAAGACGACGAGGGCGGCGTTCGCAGCGCCGCCCTTTTTCGTGGCGCGCGCCGCCAGCGGCCGTCCTTAACCCTTCGTCAACGACATCGCGACGATTCTCGGTTCATGTCGCGTCGCGTATCGACCGCCCTCCTCACGCTCATTGCCGTGCTCGCGCTCGCGGGCTGCGGGTGGTTCGATTTCGAGGAGCGCGAGGCCTGGCGCGGGCAGGCGGAGGCGCA
>JARWLF010000727.1:0-13381 GCA_029853055.1 Scenedesmus sp. KT-U
AAGCAGTATTGCTACACAAAAGCATGCCAACAGCGGGGTTGGCAGGCACAGCTCTTGTATGCAGTTCGAAGGCTAGTAATACCAAGTATATGAGCCACACAACGCACCGCCAGAAGCTATCTACAGGCGCCAGCCATTTCACAACCAGGTTCAATTGTGAATAGCCGAAAATGATGCAAGGCTTGCCGCATGCTGGCAGCCTCAGGAGGCTGATCACAACCCAGAAAACCCCGTTACCACAGGATCAGCTTATCGCAGTTGTACAAATGCCATAAGTAGGCTACATCATATCAGTGATATGAGTATACCACATCGCTTGTTCCTGCCATTGCCTATACATTTCCTCTTATTGAAAGCACACTGTGATGTATGATACAGACACCACCTTATAACCTGATCCAACCACTTGATCATGTCCAGATCCACAAGGCACAGAAGAAAGCTGCAACTGTTGTCTCTGATGGAGCTGCATACTACACAACTGATGAACAAAGAGACTTGCATCCGCTGTTCAGGATGTATGCACAGTCGGTTTCAGTCAAGAATATTCGCACCAGATGACATGACGGCTGTCGACTCTAGCGACATTGACACTTTTATTTCGTATACAGTGTACAGCACATGGATGCGGCAGCTGAACTGCTGAGCCTCAGTGTGCAACATCAGGTTCATACATGGCTACCGCGGCACTTCTTTGCTGGTTTTGTGCGTTCTTGTTGGCTCACGATGACATCATCAGTTGGCCAATCCAGATCATCCAGAGCCTGACACACTGCATCAATACGTATACCAATCAGCAGATGAGTATTGTTACTGCAGTTACATGATTGGTGAGCATATGCGCACTGCTTGTTGCAGCTTGCACCTCGGCCCGATGTTTACTCCATGCATGTAGCAGTCATTCAGTTGGTTGTTAGGATCTATGGCTGGCCCAGCTCTATGAGGCTCATAACTGTGCATATAGACTGTCTTGCATGACATTCAATTTGGCCCTTCAAGACCAATCACCTGAGAATGCATCAAGGCAGTAGGGGTAGCTGTGCAAAGCTGCCAGAGCCAACTGCTTCTTACTGAGCACATTCATCAGCTGCATCTCAAGCATGAATAGCAGCACTGACAGCTTGTGCATGAGATCATTCATCTGTTCCTCGACTTCCTGCTGCTCACTGCTCCAAGGCTCAGACCACAAGTCAGCATCTGATAGCAGCAGATCTGTTACTGTTACCGAGCTGATATTGGACCAATACCAGGTATCTCCTACTGATCGTAACTGGTCTGTCACTGCTGCTTTCTGTCTGCAAACTGAACTGGGTCCAGTACCCAGCTTATGCAGTGCCTCCTGCCCTGGAGCTATGTCAGAGGGTTGCACCAGGACCCGTTGCCGCTGCAGTGCCACCTGAGAATCTGAACTGCCACAAGGCAGATGGTATCCTGCCATGACAGCTGGGATCTGTACCGGCTGCTGCTGTGTGAGACCAATCTGTGAGACAGATGCACAGAGGTTGCTGAGGTTCCAGATTCTAGGGGAGAAGCCTGGCTCAGCATTTTGACCTGCTATCCTGCCAAAAGCACCTGCCTGATTTTTAGCACCTGCTTCCACAACTGCGTTGCCACAAACGGGTGCAGCAGCAGCAGCAGCAGTAGCAACGTAGCCTCCAGTGACACTAGCTGCTGCTGCTGTTTGTGCTGCGCCCACCGGCAGACTGCTGCCTCCTTGCAGCCCGTTCTGCAACAGCAAACTGGAAACGCAGTTGAGGTCGAACACTGGGAGCGTGCCTGGCGTTGTTTTGACCACTGTACTGGGCGGTTGCGGTGCTGATACTGCTGCTGCTGCTGCTGCCCTGGGTGCAGTGATTTGTCTCTGCTGCTCTGAAGAGTCACGGAGTTGCCCAGGTGACGGCTGCTGAACCACATCATTGCAAAACGCCTGGTGGCTCAGGACCTCGAACTGCTGATATGTCTGTATCCGCTGCTGCAGCATCTGCGCAAGCTGCACTGACAGCTGCTGATACTGTTTGAGAATGTCCTCAATTTCAGGTTTGCTGAAGGCCCACAACCACCTCAGGGCTGTTGTCTGCTCCTTGGTAAGACATAGCATCTGCAGTTGACATTATGCAATACTCTTTACGCTGCGCTTGTGGTCGACAGATGTAAGGACCTTACAAGCTGCCAGCTTATGGCGCACCAAGTCGAGTATTGCTCACTGCTGAGCATATGCTAAGAAACAACTTGGTACCAAACACACACAAAACAGCTGCATACCTAGTGGCAGGAGATTGCACCTCTGGCGACACTCGCATTGTACCTTGATGGATTGGCAGCACTGCTAGTAGTAGCAGCAATAGCAGCCTAGCAGCAGCAGCAGCAGCAGCAGCAACAGCAGGCTCACCTTCACCACCTGCTTCCACCAGCCCTCTGGATACATCTCTTGCTCGCCAGACACCATGTTTGTCATCAGTACCTCAGTATTCAGCAGCAACTTGCCAGTAAGTTCCTGCGCCAGTGTCAGTCCAGATTGAGCATCAACCAGTTGATCAATCTGCTGCTCAGCATGCCTGCTGCCAGCGTCTGCAGACTCTGAATCACACCTGCAACAATAGAAACAGTATTGAACCATTGTTGTTTGGCTAGCTGTACAGTTGTAACCTTGCATACTGAGCAGAAATGTACACTCGTTCGCTGTTCGGTCAGATTCATGAAATAGATCTTGATGGAACCGCTTGCCTAGCTCCTGACATCATGTGCTGAATTGGTTGTTTGCTTGTCTGTTGTTATGCACTCCTGAAGAGAACTCACCTTGGCAGCAGGAAGCCAAACTGCTTGACAGCATCCCTCCTGCTGGCCAGCAGCTGCTGTGTGCTCAAGGCAGACAGCTTTGCCAGACGCTGCCTGTCCTGCATCAGCTGATTGGTGATAGTGGTGGTGTACAACTCAGATGTAACACCGGGTTTTCTGCATCTACCCCGAAAAAGCGCAGTCTGTATGTGCAATTCAAGTTCAGTCAGCACGTACGAGACATTTCGACCTTCCTGGAAAAACTGCTGCTGGTTGGAACAATCCTTTGCAATCTGTTTGCATTGCTGCTGCTGCTGCTGCTGCTGCTGAGGGGGTGACTGCTGTTGCTGTTGTAGGAAGTCTGCAGAGCTTGCAAGTGCCAATCGCATTCTGTTCAACTGCTGTGCAGCAGATGAAGCAGCATGGCCAAGCGCTGTAACAGATGACGTAACAGCTGATTGGTGCCTCAACTGTTGGACCAGACTTGAACAAGGGGTTCCAGTGTCCTCTGCTGTTGCTGTTTGGTCCTGCTGCTGCATCTTTTCAAGAAGCAATGCAACAGTCATGGTGTCAATCTGCCGCTGAACCTCCTGGCTGCCTGGAGGCAGCACCAGCTCCTTCATAGCTGTCAGACTTGAGGACATTTGCTGCAGACATATGTGTAGTGACTTCTCTTTCTGGGAATACACAAAGATGCAGATATAGCACTGAAGTTGACACCCACCAAGCTTGTGGTTGCGACTGGTTGTAACCAGATCCACGTTCAGTTGCACAACAGTCAATGGCATGTGACAGTCACAAAACACATAACTTGCCCTCGAGATCGAGAAGCTGCTGCACGTTTCTAGCTGACTCAGTGAAGGCATGGCAGGATTGTGCAATTGTGCACAGACATGTGCTTGTTGCAGCAGACACTTACAAAGACTTGTGCTGTTTGACCTGTGGTTTCAGAAAGCCCACCTCCAGAACAGCAAGACGTATACAGCATACTCTTACAGCAGGGTTTCTTCATACAGCACAAAGGCATCCTGATACAGTGCATTGCTCTTACTTGTTGCATCAGTCTGACGTCTTGCTGCAGCTGTGCTATACTGTGAGCTTGGTCTTTGATTGAGCGCTGCAGGCCCTTTAACTTCCTGTCATAGTAACAAGTTGGTTTTTTCTTCATCTTGATGGAAAGTAACCAGACCTAAAGCTTCAAGGCACTGCTGTACAACGCAAGTCTTGAAAACCGGACCGCTCCAAGCTTTAGGCGACCGCGTCAAGCTTTAGGCGACACGACACCAGCTCAGGCCTGAGGTATCAACCCAGGAGTAACCAGGAACCAAATTGTGCTGCTATCAACCCAAGTGCTGCTGCTCATTGCACTCAACATGACACGAAGCAACCGTGTGCATGATGGGTAGTAGCGAGTCCCAGTATGCTTGTGATAACATTGCTAATTTGTTGCATCTTCAATCAGATTTTCCGAGACAATTACATCTTCCAGTTGACGCAAGTCTCGCTTGCAGCAGTGAGTCTTGCACAAGTCGTGACACTGATGGGGGAGAAGTTTGTCTCAGCAGTCGCAACCATGATTTTCAACACCTACGATACAGCTTCAGTAGCGGTGCAATAACATTCAGCGAACTTCGTGGGGAAGTGCCCACCCTTGCAGGCGACGAACGCTTATTGTACACTTGATGCGATCAGGTATATTAGCGACCCAGTGCTGCATAATCCTTCCGGCTCCATGCAACACTGACTCCATACATGTTGCTACTCCTGGGAAGGGGTTGTACGTTGAGATCTGTATCGTTTGTTGCTGCTGTCGCACTGCTGATCAGCATCATGATGTGGTATAGGCTGTATCCGCGGAGGCAGTTGCTGCACTTGGGGAGGTGTTGTACTGCAGCTGTCACATGCAGGTTTCGCGATATCTGCTGCTGGCCGTGTTGGATGCTCGGTCTGCTACGTAGGGAGGGAGCTAGAGACCTGTGCAGTGGGTCGCCGCCCCACTGACACCAGCTGTACAGCCCATTGCTAGCTGTGTGGCCAGCCAGACGGCACCATGAATGCTGTTTTTGCTGCCGCAAACCTCACTGGAACAACTGCGATGGTCCACACCAGCTGCTGAATCGCATGATAAAGGTGTAACACTTATCACCAAAGCTATCTGCACCAGCAGTACTGATAGCATCTGAGATGCCACACTGCCTGGCACAATAATCCTCGGTTGCAAAGACTCTTTCTGCGGCAGCAATACCAGCTACCACAAATCAACTCGACTTGATCATGTCATGACGAAGTTTTTTCAATAGTCATCTCTATGGAATACTACAGCAGGTGCAATAGGGCTGCACCTACAAAATACTGTAATGCAGCCCCAACCCCCTAACCTGCAGCGCAATGTTATACTCTGTGTTTTTACTCACTCACCAAATTACTGCGTCAGCGCACGCCGTTCAATTACTTAACGGTGGACTTTGTTGGCACCAGGGCGGTGAACAAGCCACAGTGCGCACGCCCAGTACTCGTAGCTGCTGTTGTTGCTGCACGGGAACTTGCAGCAGAGAGTTTGAAGCCCGTCAAGAAGCCAAAGAAGATACGATAGTTCGCAGGTCCGCAATACGCTGAGGAAGACCCAAGAAGACCCAAGCTCAAGACTGAATCGTGGGCACCCAGTGACTGGCCATGGCCGAAGCTGACATGTCACAGCTGCTCATATGAGAGTGCCTGTTCACCAGGCTGAGAGCATGTTGGGATGGGAGCAGGTGGGACTGAGACCTTTCTTCAGATTAATGTCAGTTATAGTTCAGGTGAGGAAACGCGGACAGTGGTGGTGCCAATACATGGACTGAGGTTGACGTCGATCGAGATACATGCTGCAAACGGTTGTGACGCTGTCGGGGAAGGAACTTAGGCAGCATAGCATGTACTGCGCTTTGTGTAGCTGGTCTAAAGTCAACCACTTGCTTTGCTGTGCTCGTCCACTGCCTGCTGGGGAGTACACCGCTGTGTTGCGGTGTACCCTGCCTGGGGCATTGGCTCGGCAGCACTAGGTTCGCATAAAACAGACAGATAAGCGCCTGGTAAGTACACTGTTGTGTGCTTTTGCATGGTGCTGGCGTGCAGCTTCTCAACAGCGAAAGCTGTCAACCCTACGGTCGAAGACAAACACAGCCCACCACTGTTTGCACTCTTGGATTACCCTGAAACCCCTTTCCAAACATTACTGGAGCCAGCTGAGCGCGTATGGTTCATGATAACCGGACCCTGTGCTGACCACCTTCTTCCTGGAAGGGAGTATGAACGCTGGTGAGAAGTGTGCTTGAGCATGCTGTTCGTGCTTCAACGTCGGTCTCCTGCAATGTCAGAATACTCTGATAGTTGTTTCTCTAGCGTTATGGCCAGCAAGCGATCAATGCAGATGCATTATAGGCCATTGTTTGCAAGGTGCCCACAACCCATACTGCTTCAGCTTCGCATATCAACACCATATGCAGCTTTTGCAACATTCAGAACGAGACGTTGATCGGTTGCTAGCCATAACGAGCGCCATCCCGACTGCCGTTTACTTCCTTTGAGTATCAGCAGTTCTACTTTCATGATATGCGTTTGTGTGAGTCGTTAAATGCACTGGTGGGCAAGCTGGTCAGCTGATAGACAAGCAGGGCCAGGCCTGTGTTGGCAGAGTTATTGATACCTGATGAATGGACCATCCTCTGCGACCATACAAGACACTTTGTAAGTCTAACACCACATTCTTTGCGACATTCACGTATCATGCCGGCGAGCGCCCACATGCGATGCGATATGTCTTATTGCGAGACTTGTTGCGGCCAAAGCATGGCCTGGTGGACTCGACTCGTTTCCTGTCACTTGCTGGAGCTCACTTGAACAAAAACCGCTGGCGGTCTGCCAACACATTGTCCGAGCGACTGGTGTCTTGTACTGTCACAGGTGCAACAGCAAAGCCACAGCGCACCAACTCAAAACACATAGCAGATAGTCACGTAGATGCCCAGTAGAGTTGCAGCCTTGTGGTTGCTTGTGTTCACAGTGCTCCTCAGCAAGCGACAGCTGACCACAGCATCAGCATACTGGCAGTACCAGAGAACACTGTTACAAGAGGGCACAGCACCACAGCAGGATTCTAGTTGGGGTTACTCTCAATCTAATGAGTCTGAGCAGGACTTCGCCCCGGGGCTTCTTGCTTCTAGTATTGCAGCAGTTCCTCGAGCTGTGACGACAGTATGCAGTGTGGGGACCAACACCACAGCAACTTGTCACTCAACTTGTCAAGTGTGTCAAAGGACAGGCAGGCGCTGCACCTGCTGTAAGCCTGGATACATCCCAAACAGAGTGAATCCACGGGTGTGCACATCCTGCCCAATTGGCTCGATAGCTCCTGTGGCAGGCTCCAGCAGCTGCAGGCCGTGTACCGATGGCAGGTCAACAAAGACCAGGGCAGGGATAAAATGCGACTGTAAGTGGTGGAAAGGGGTTTTGTGTATCTATAGCGACATATGACAGACATGATACAGCCTTCTCTGCACCAGGTTCCACTGCCTGGATCTCTGCACCTGCAGCATGAACTGAGGATCCTACCCGTACTGCCTCCCCAGGCAGAGCTACCTTATTGCCCCTAGCAGTGTTGTTGTGTGCTGTGAATTGTGTTGCACCTGTGCCATGTCTCATGCGATCCTGTTTGTTGAATCACACTCCTCTTCTGCGTGCAGATTGCCGTCCTGGCACAGAGTTTGCAAGGGAGCGACGTCTATCGCCCAATGGGTCCGCACGGAATGTACCGGTGTGCAGAAACTGCACCGCAGGGTTCATCAGCTCTGGTGGCTTGCAGAATACCCGACCCAAGTGTACAGCCTGCCCTGCTGGGACCACCACTGTTGGAAACAGCAGAACACGTTGTGCGGGTGAGTCAGGCAGCAACAGCTGTACTGCATGAATACTTATCATAGCCACAGAGCTATACTGGCAGAGTGGGTTGCATGATACCACAACATTAGCAGTCCTTTCCTTGAAAGATTCACACCAGGGTTACAGCCGCAAGCAGTGCAAGCATGTAAGAGTCCAAGTGCCAAGGGCAGTCTAACAAGAACATTACAAGTGTCAGCAGTTCAAGGCTTGCTACTGCCATGTTGATTGTGGTGTGTCTGCTTGCAGCTTGTCTGCCCGGTTACGGTGGTGCAAAGTGTGACAAGTGCCCGGAGGGTTTCTACTCCCTGGGAGGGCCCACCAGCCGCCGACCAACGTGTAAACCCTGCCCAAGTGACGGCTCTGGACCCCGTGACCAGTGTGGTGTGACACCACCGTCACCCGGGGTATCACCTCAGCCGTCCCCAGTACTACCATCGCCTAGCCCGTCACCGCCTCCAGCAAAAGGGATTAGAGCGGACATATCCGTCAATACAACGGGGTTGCCGTGCAGGGAGCAAGTGGCTGTGGCGCTAGCTGATGCTGTGAAGGCTGCTATCCTGGCACGTACTGCGCCAGCCAAACAGCGGTTTGTGACTGTTGACAGGGGTACATGCTCAAACGTAAGTGGTTGAGGACACTGGCATGCATTCTAGATGCTGACAGATTGCATGATTCAACCAAGTGTGTGAAGCATCTGCAATCTGAATGGCGCAATTGTACTTTGTTTGGAGATACGCTGCATAGAATGCATGTGTCTTCGAGCCACCTTTTCATATCAAGATGTGTTGCAGCCCCCCTTGTGCACTACTTGTCAGTCATTGCTTGACAAGCAAGGGTGCTGTTTTACTGCTATGCAGAATGGTAGGAAGCTGTTGGCAGTTGCTGCAACATATGATTTGACTGCCAGCACCTCTGCTGCTGGTGACGTCGATGCTTTGCGCAGCGCTGTCACACAAAGCACACTGGTAGTGTCACTCAATGCAGCAGTGAAACAACTTGGGGTCACTGTGGAAACAGCTGGTAAGCAAATACTGAGTGTCTGAAGCTAGTATGGGCGGCATTAACTCAACCACATGCACACTGACAAGCATCAAGTTGGCCGACAAGTCCTCACTCTTGCACAGCAGTGATAGCAGACCTCAGCCTCAAGCAAACCCTGTACATAATGACACTGAGACGATCAGCCTCATCAGTTCAGTACGACACAGGCAAGGGGCTGGGTACAGCTGCTCAGATAGTTTACATACATAACAAAAAGACTTCATGTTGCCTTGGATGCTGTGTGTTGACTTGTAGGTGTGTCACTGGATGGGGGCGATCCTATTGTGGTCCAGCCACCAAGCCCCCAGCCAAGTCCCCAACCAAGTCCCCGTCCGCCAAGTCCTCAACCGCCAGTAGTAGAACCGCCGCTGCCAGAGCCGCCTAGGCCCCAACCACCAGTCCAAATGACCACATGCGAAGCAGCCAATTATACATGTACTGCAGGCAGGCTGATTGGGACCAATGCAGTGGCTGTTGGCAGTGTGAATGATGCAGCTTGCTGCACATCATGTGCTTCATTCAACTGTGAAGGCTACAGCCGCCGCGTGCCATCCATACTGGCGGCTGGGAATGAGCTGAGCTTTGAGATATGCTGTGATGCCTGCTCCAAGGTCACCGACTGTGGCAAGGTGAGTGACTGCTGGTCCATGTGGCCATGCATGTGATGTATGCACATGGTGCTCAAGACACAAGTTCTGCATAGGGCCTACTGCATTATGTCAATCCCACACCCGCAAAATGACATCTGACACTCATTGTTTGGTGCCTGTCACCTGCTTCTTCCAGCTTATGTACCGGTGTAGCATTGGCAAGTTGTCTGGAGAATTCTTCAAAGGCCCCAGGCATTGCCTAGAACAGTTGTATTGCATTTAAGATCATGTCTCTGTAAGCTGTGCATGCAGCCAGATCATATGATCCAGGTATGCATACCTGCACTGACCGCCCCAACTTCTTAAACCTGCAGGTCGGCAAGGTCTCTCCACTACCTCTGTTGAGTCAGAGACAAGAAACCAGGCAGCTCTGTTGCAACCTTCCACCAGTGGTGGCACCCACAGTCTCTCTCGCGCTGCCAGCCACTGGATGTTCAGCTGGTAAGTTTGACATGACCATAGGAGGGTATTGTGCTTCGAGTGATCTTTGAAGCTCAATATTGCTGTGCACTTATACATCTTTAACCCCTAGCGACTCGCTCTCTGAGAGAGTGGGATGGTCCCATGGGTTCTTGTGCCTGTCAGACATATCAGTCACTGCAGGCTTTGCATAAAGCAACAGGCATGCTTTACAGAAGGACTGTTGGTTGATGTGCTCCTTGCATCACATTCAGGCATGTCAGTCTGCAATGCACACATATTCAACTCACCCTGCCATCACTGCTGTTGTACTGTTGCAGAGGATGTTGCTGCCCTCACTGCTTCCTTCAGAGGCAAACTCACAGAAGGCATGATACAAGAGAAGGCATCCAAGATCACTGTAGAGTCTGAGTGCATACAGGTGAGCACGCCATCAACAAACATACTCATGTGTAAAGGGGAAGGGCCATCATGTCTTGAATGATCTTGTATTCTGTGCATAACTTTGACAAACATCTACAGGCAGCCAGTTCGTGCTGAAATGAGAATATTCTCATTGTATTAATACACAGGGTGCCCCACCGATAGTGTGCTGCGCCACATCTAGTACAGCATGCACCTGGGTGACATTGTGTGGAAGCAGATCCAAACATCCTGCAGTGATTACAGGCTCAGGTGGCAAAGGACTCTTTACTCAGATATCTCAGGTCTGTTGAGGTTGTCACTCAGGAACTGATCACTGCTTATCATTTCTGTGCTGCAGGCCAATCGCAGACGCAGCTTGCTCAGTTCGCGCACATTGATGAGTAATCATGAATTCACAGTGAGATTCATTGTGAAAATTGCCGAAGACATCACAGACCCTGCTGAGGTTACAGCAGCCACCAAGGTGCTGATAGAGGCAGTGGGGTTGGGTGACAGTGAGTCCCTGCCTGCAAATGCCACTATACAAGACTTGGCCGCAGTGCTGGAAACCATAACAACAGCAGTGCCAGCTAGCGGGGGTGGCAGTGTGGTGGAGCAGCTTGTGCAAACGATCCAGAGTGCAATACAGGAGGCAGCAGTCACGATTGATATAGTAGCAACGACTGACAGCATCTCCACCACTGGTGAGTGTGTGATGATCATTGCATTTCTGACGCAGTGTACCTCTGAATGAATCTACTATGTATGTTGCTTCACATCGCTGTGAACAAACCAGATAAATGTCAAGGCAGACCTAGTGTCCTGCTGCTGTGTAGCTGGGCTTGTCTGCTGCCAGCATGTGTGTCGCACGCCCATTGCCTCGAAACAAGCCAGATCAAGCCAGTCGAGTGACTAGATATATCAAAGTCTATGTTCTCAACACCCTGCAGTCGCCCAAGTAGCCAGGTGTCAGGGTCTGCCGCGCACAACTCAGGTGAACTGGCCCGCAGCATGTGCCAACACCCCCTCGGGTACTGAGTGTGTGGGGGTTTGCTCAACTGAAGGTCAGGTTACGGCAGTGTGTTCAATAAATGGTACCTGGGAACGCACCAGTGGAGAGTGTGCTGTGAGACAGCAAAGTAAGTTGATCAAGATTGTTCTGCACTGCACTGTACAAGTAGGAGCTTGCTTTGTGGCGGTTACTAACTGCCGACACAGCACAGTGGCCGCCACTCAAAAAACAATCAATGCAAAGACATGCCTGGGTCAGTGATTAGTATTGTTTACAAGGCATCTTGGCCCCTGGATGTGACATTTGCACGGTCTGTTGGCCATGTATTTCTGCTGCAAATGCGAGTGTGGGTCCATGATTCGCAGTCTGTTCTCATGCATACAGCATTGCAGGCACAAACAGCAAGCCCTTGCCTCGTCCTCAACACACTGACTGCCATGATCTGGTTGCTGCCACTCTGCCCCACTCACCTTCTTCTACCAACATCGCCATGCTGTATTGCCTTTTCTTGCAGCTGTGGTGTCCCTGTCCTGCAATGCTACAGCTCCCAGTGCAACGATTACATCAGCAGTCTGGCCAAACTGCACGGGCCTCAGGGAGTGCAACGGTGCCTGCAGCGGTGACACATTTGAGGACCCTGTTCCCTCATCAATCTGTGACTCCACCACAGGATCATGGACAACACCTGTTGGGCGATGCAGCCCAAGTAAGTATACTACTAATATATTGCTGCAGCGACAGCCTTGCACGACCATAATGCAGCAGTGCCTTAGATGATGTTATTTGAGTTGACTAGTGCTGAACGTGGTGTGCTGTCCCGAACAGACCTATCTTGCAGATCTGAACAATTTCTGCTGTGCATACGCTGTTGCCGCTGTTGCTGCAGTTCGTTGTCCCATAGTGCCCAATGCTCCTGTTTCAGCTGGCAAGTGGCCTCCCTTATGTCCAAGCAACTCAATCGGCGCCGCATGTACCGGCTTATGTAACGGTGCCCCAGCTGGCGTCCCGTTGGTGTTACCCAGGGCTGAGTGTACACGCAATCCTGGTGTTAGAAAAGCAAGCTGGACAATCACAAGCCCTGGAAACTGTGTTGATGTGAGTATGACTGACATGGCAGCAGTGTGGATTACTGTTGATGTGATGTGTAAGTTGACACTGGGTGTCATCATTGTTGCTGTACACAGTTGATCATGCCAAGCACCAGAAGCTGCGGTCTTGGGGATCTCTCCGAGCACGGCTGTCAATTGTGTCATGTCAGATCATGCACAGCTTGTCTTACCACAGATGGATTTGTAGGGTTTCCTACAAGGCTTGAACAAGTGGACAGTTGACAGCTTGACCAACACATGTTTCTGATTCATCGCCTGTCTGCAGACTTATCCAGATCAAGCTACATGCACAGACACAGACGGCCCAAACAGCCTCAACACCCCTGTGTTCCGTTGCGGCACTGGACTTAGACTGAGACAGAATGCTGCAAGTATAGACATTGCTGGCCTGACAGAAGCCCGAGCCAGGACCCAGTGCTGTCAACTGGTGCGCCTCTAGTTTTATGCAATTGTTCATGACCTGTTGTTCTTGCCCTGACAAGAGGTGCATACCGTCAATGCTTGTGAGTTCCAACCAATAACATGCTTGCGATATCAGCAGAAGCAAGGGCACGTCCTCCAACACGGTGCTAGGATATGCTGCAAGCCTACCTACCCAGCTCACATACTTGACTCACTTCTGTGGTGTGCTTTGCCTTCAGTTCTACGCTGCTGACGCTACTTGTGACAACCGCCGAGCAGCAGACGACTCCCTAGGTCCTGAAGTGAGATGCACTGGTGACTATGAGAATGAACTAAACAGACAATCCATATTCATCAATGGGTTGGCTGTCACAGACCCTGTGTCACCAGTCATTATCACAAGATGCTGCAGACTGGTGAGTGTGTGCGCCTAGCTAGCACTTGTTCATCCACCCATGACTGATACTTGGCTGTACATACATATATGCCAGTGTTTCAAGGTAACATCAAGACTTGGTCATTATCTACAGTGCCATATGTGGCTTCAGCACTGCTGCTGTTGACCACAGAATTCAACAAACCCGTGTCCACAAGGCACTGTATTACACAATACAGTACTTACAACTGGCACTTTCTGTTTTGCTCGCCCC
>JARWLF010000728.1:0-19803 GCA_029853055.1 Scenedesmus sp. KT-U
CTTTGCTGTAAGTGCAAGTGCTTTGGCGCAACAGCTGGCACCCCCTCGCTGTGGTCCGGCCAGGGATGTCCGTGTGGTTGGGCCGGACCGCGGCACCGTTCCCGGAACGAGTCGTGACAGTGCTTTGAGCACTTCAACAAGCAGTCATATGTGAGGTGGAATTGGGGGCACATGTTGTTGGTTTTTGTCAGCTTCCAAGTGGCATTTTTGTACATCGGGTCAGCTGCTGCGACCAACCTGATTGGCCAGGCTGCAGACTGGGTACTTGTATCCTGGTACCTGGCATCAAGCTTGACTCGAGTTGCAGTCTCAGTCTCAGTACTGCTTCAGTGCCGTTTGTCACAGGTAGCAAGTCGGTGTAACAGCAGTCTGATGTGTTCCAACTGGCCAGTAAGTGGGCGTTGACAGATAGCAGTGCAGCTGACCAGTCGTTGTTGCCGCAAGCTTGCTCAACATCTCAGCATCATGAAACACGTGTGCAAGTGCTGCAGCCAAACATCTGCTCGACAGTCGGACATGTTCCAGCTTTCACGTCGATACTTCAGCTCTTGGCAGCGCAGTTGATTCAACTATCAGATGCTACTTCCCTGCAATCCGTCTGCCCAGTCATGTGCAGAATACTGCAGTCAGGTACGACAGGACAGCTGTATGTTGACCAACATTAAGTTGCACAATGGCAGCAAGATCACGTTGAGACGCTCTTATAGCATACTTTAACAGCAAAGTGTTCAAGAACAGTGTTGATCAACTCTCAATCAGCGGCCCTGAGCCCTCAATTACATCTGTAGGAGTCCCAGAACAGAACCGCGCGCGCAGTTCAATTCTTCGCTTGCTGGTTGACTAGAAATTTAGAAGTTTATTTAAATGCTGATTCATGTGTTTTAGGCATGTTGTTTCGGTGCTATGTGCAGTGTCTGCGATCGCTCTTTACAAACTGCTGCAATCACCCGACATGTGTCCTCCATACCATATAGAATTCTGAGAAACGTTTGAAAGTATGAACATCATACTGTTGAGCTCTATAGCAGGCCGAGCCAGATCAGTCGGCTTTTTGGTTGCTGATGGCTGTGCGGCAGCTGGTTTACACACCAGTTGTGCATCATGGGCTGCTGTCCACCCTCAAAGAAAACCAAGAACACAAGGTAGACACCAGATCTAGCTCCGCTGCCCTCGCAGTGCTGCAGTGTGCGCATCCACAGCAGTAACTGAGCATCATCTGTACGCTGCAGGCGAACTTCCACGCGTACCAACCCTGCCACAGCGATCGTTACTGCTGCGGAAGTTGGTGGAATATCAAAGAGCAGCACAGCCGCCTGTAACAACCGCGAAAGAGGCAGTGCTGACTGACAAGCAGCAGGTAGGTAGCTTACAGACGAAAACGACCAACCTGCGCAGCAGTAGCACACCGTCTGTCCTCACTCTCGTGATTGGAAGCCGTCGAAACCGCGTGTTGACGTCAGTATGTTGCTAAGCCCACCAGCATGTTGCAGCTTCAGTGCTTGAACATATCTATCTGATGCTGTCTGTCTCCAGGTCCGAGCAGCACGCCGGAAAGCAGCAGAAGCATATCTTACATCAATCCGTCAAGCAGCATCGCAGCAGGATATTCAAACTCTTCTCAGACACCTAGAGTCAGCATCACCATCATCAACAGCAGCAGCAGCAGCAGCACGATCCAGCAGTAGCAGCAGCAGTAGTTTGCCACCTAGTGGGTCATTGCTTTCTGCTGCTGCTACACTTGCTGTCAAGCAGCTTGCAGCAGCAAGTGGTCGGCCTGAAGCTGCTCAAGCGTTTTTGGAGTTAGCTCTAGAACGGGAGCTGCTGCTGCCACAGCAGATACAGCGAGGATTACATGCGGTGTTACAAGCATATGTGGATCGAGGGGACAACAGAGGAGTAAGTAACTGTTATATTCTGTCATACTGTTATCTTATGTTGTTGTATGACAGTTATAACTGATATACAGCAGCAATGCATTGAGCTTGGGCAAACTTTGATGTGCCTGAACATCCTGCAGTATGGCTGCATGCGGTGCTCGTGAGTAGTTTGCCAGCTTAGATCTTACTTCTGGTTATAACATGTTATGTTGTGTTATGTTATGGCTTGTCAATTGTAGGCCTTGGCAGCAGCAGCACGGTTCTTTGACACTGGCAGCGGCAGCAGCCTGCTGCCCTCAGGTTCCAAACCCAGCAGCTGCACCCTAGCACTGCTGCTGGCAGCAGCAGCAAACACTTCTGAGCCAGATCTGCTGATTGGTGCTTGGAGATACTTTGGTGATCAGTGGCAGCAGCAGCAGCAGCAGCAGCAGCAGCAGCAGGTTAGCAGCAGCAGCAGCAGTACCCGCAGGACTACTTCAGCAGCAGATGCATTGGCCCCTGCGAATGTTCTGCATGCATTGGTATATGGCAGTGCAAAGTGTGATCTAGCAGTGGCAGCAGCAGCAGCTGCTGCCGATCATTCCACCGGCAGCCATGGGTTTGCAGCAGGGGCAATTGCTTCTGTTAATGCATCTTCTGTCATCACGTCCTTGTTTCATGCTGAAAGCACCACGATTGAAGTTCTCAGGGAAATCAATAAGAAGCTAGAACTGTATCAGCAGCAGCAGCAATGGCAGCAGCAGCAGCAGCGGAAACAGCAGCAGCGACAGGGGTCCACAGTGCGACTACCGCTTGCATTGCTGCACCCCTGTCAGGCCAGTGAACTACTGCAATGCACGCAGAATGCAAGTGATGTAGATCTACTGCTGCTGAGTCAGCTGTATCAGCCACAGGGTTTATCACCCAATGATATTATCAAGATCGCTAAGCGCATTGGCATACCAATGCATCACCAGCAGCAGCAGCAGCAGCAGCAGCAGCATCCGTTGACTGTCCTGCCAGATCTGCAATTACGTAATGTACCGCTTTTCCCGCCAAAACTCAGATCTGACGTGGCGCGAGCAGCAGTACAGGCGTATCTCCGTCACGGTGCATTGCAGCGAGCAGCAGCAGTAGCACATGCAGCGGCAGTAGCCAATCCCCGGGATATTCAACAGTATCATGTTTTAGTCCGAGGTTTTGCTGCTGCTGGGCAGCTGCTGCCAGCACTTGTTATAACGGAATCCGTTCGTCAGAATCTGTGGCAGAATGTATCACCCAAAACTCAAGCTGACATGCTCAGGTACCAAGTACTCGACAGCAACTTCATCTGCAGTGCATCTCAGAGCATCAGCATACGAAGTGCAGCTAGCCCTGCTTACTTGAAGATCGTCCCTGTTATCCAACACATGTTATTTAACATGTCATATTCTTGTTATTTCTGTCCACAGGACCCTAGCTCGTTGTGGCTCAAGCCCGCCTCTTGGTGCGGCCCCCAGCTCGTCCCGCCTTTCTACATTCTTCCGCCGCCGCTGTACCCCACACCCTAAAACCTGGGGCGCTCTGATCCAGGGTTTAGTCATCACTGGTGATCCGGGACCTCGAGTTTGGAAAACGTTACGATCTGCGATGATCCAACCGTACAACTTCATGGCTATGGCCGGTTTTAGTCCAATATTTGTTGACAAGGCGCGATCTCAGATCGTGGCGCAGATGATCCGGGGGATCTTGGCAGCGAGATCTGATCAGAGTCGGCTGGCAGCAGTGGCAGCAGCAGCGGATGACTTTGTGGCAGCAGCAGGGAACGTGCATTCACATTCCAGCAGCAGCAGCAGCAGCAGTTGTGCAGATCTAGTAGAGTCCAGGCTTTCTGTCGCTTCGCTGCTGCATCCTACTACAGCAGCAGCAGTGTATGCACCACACACTGTGCTCTCCCAGCAGCAGCAGCAGCAGCAGCAGTATGGAGTCCCCCTGCACGAGCAGTCAGTACACATGAGAACCCAAGTGCTGCTGCTGCTGAAAGTGTTTAATGTGTTACAAGCGTGGGGCGTAACGTTACATCACGATGCGGCGTTAGCAGCAGCGTTACAAGTGTTGAGATTCTGCAGTGATACAGAAGATGCTCGAGAATCTGGTGAGTCATGAGATCAAGATCTTTATGTCTTAATCATCGTGTGATTGAGATCCTTACTCTGTCACCAGGATCTACAGCTTAGGAATAGTATCGGATCTGCAAGATCAGATCTCCATAACATTGGAAAACAGTGCTTGCAACATCTCATGGTATGAGTAGTGGTGTGGTGTTGCTTTCCACAATGGACATAAACTGATCTACTGCTGCTGCTGCTGCTGCTGCTGCTCATGTTTATATCATCAGCAGGCTTGCTGGTGGCAGTTCTCCGCTCATCACTAAGTCTCGGCATTCAACCCGGCCGAGCAAGCCTCCGTGCGTTACTGTCATGCTGTGCTGACCTGGAGTCCCGACCAGGCAAAACCCCACTAGGCCTGACCACAGGATCAGGGTTCAGGATCCAGGGCTTAGGAGAGGTAGAGCTAGCTCAGGTTTTAGCAGCCTGTGAGCAAGCCATTCAGCAGCAGCAGGGGGAAGTGGAAGGTGTTGTAGGCTCTAGTGGGGACGTAGCCGTCGCTGCTGGCAGCAGTAGAAGTACCGAGGTACATCAAGCTGCTGCTGATCTTTTGCGCCAATGGGCGTTCAATGCTACTTTTACATGGGTGGAAGGGGTTTTGAACCGGGGACCTACTTGGGCCTTGAGTTCTGAAGCTCAGCTGGAGTCGGGGCATGTGCTGAAAGTTGGCCGTAGCAGCAGCGGCAGCAGTAGCAGCAATGCGACCGCTGTAGCAGTAGGGATGTGAGATGTTGTCATTGCATTCCCACCGGCAGCCTAGTGGAAATGTTATCAATCTCAGATGACAGCTTTCACAGCAATATATACTTCCAAAGCAGCGACGCCATCGAAGTGCCTGATAGCCCCAGCTAGGTCCCTTGTGCCGCTGCAAATAGGTCATGAGTTTGTCAGGCAGCGTGATGCAGCAGTAAAGTATCATGTTCGACAAAGTATCCTGGTATTTGAGGAACTTCAGGCGATCATCGTGATGAGTCTTGTGCTGCATGCGCTTCAGCACTGGTCACAGGGGTCACAGGGTTACAGGACCACAAGCCCCAGCAGCATGTGATCGTACTTGTTGGTAGATACATACAAGATAGGTATAGGTCAGCTGTCATGATATACAGGCCAAACGGTGGTACACCGATGTGTCGACGATGCTGTTGTTCACGTAAAGCCGCGCACGTGGCTCCATATGGGATCTGGGTCATGATGACCTCCTGTGTATGGGTAGAATGCTGCACTATGTGTTTTTTCAGGTCTTGTACTTTTATCGGGAATAAAGCAACGTCCAGACTCAGTGTCACATGGTCCAGTGGCCCATGAATCATCGTCTGAAGCCTCTGTAAGCACGGCCAAGTTTCTTTCGTGAGAGGTTTTTTCCTAATAACGTACTGAGAACGCTTGAAGCACCGATAGGATGCTAAGGACTCTTCGTCGCGGAAGGGACACCTGAACTTTGGCTCTCTGCCAACTTGCCGACGGTATTCGGGCAGCAATTCAGTCATACTTGGCTGTCTTGTCCTCAGAACCCAGGTGTGCTCCGTCCAGAAGGCGCGCCGAGAGAGGCTTGATTTATATAAACGGACCCGGGCCTTGTGCGTAGATAGCTCGCAGCCCACTAAGGTGCGAATCAGTCCAAACTATTACGTTTTCAGAGTATTCTGTACTTGCTCTAGAGCATTACTCACTGTGTTGTGCGAATTCAGTGCGGTGCTTCGCACCTGAGCTGTTTGGCTTATTCCCGCAAGCCTCACATGAGGGTAAAGCAGTCATGTATAAGTATGTAATGGTTTGACACTGAACAGCCGAAGCGTATGATTCAAAGGAGCTCATCATCGTTGATCCTGACACAACTGTGCATCTTTCCGTTTGATGCAGTGTTCAGCATGGAGGACAGCTCGCATCCACCCCTGCAAGCCGGTAGTGTATCAAAAGGTACCGGAGTATTCTTTCCAGGCAGTATGTTAGCCACCGTAGCGGCGCCAGCGCAAAATCACCAACACCAGCATGGCGCGCAGCAGACCGAGACTGCTGTACCCACCAAAGGCAGCAGCGGCGGCAGCCACAGCATGCCAAAGCAGAGTACTGGCGCTGCACGTGCACCTGTACGCACCGCAGCGCTGCAGCAGCTGCAGCAGCACGGCAGCCATCGCAGGGAATCTAGTCCTGTAAGCATCAAGTCTCACTCAAGGCCTGGTAGCTGCGACAGGCATCAACCTGCCAATCTTGGCAGCAGCAACAGCAGCAGTGCAAGCACCAGCAGCAACAGCAGCAGAAGAACCACTGTCAACACTGTGTCCCCATTTGCAGTTGCCAGCAGTATACAGCAAGCCGCTTCACCACCACCACCGCCGCCGCCACCAACAGCAGCACCAACAATCCCCACTGCTGCTGCTGCTGCTGCCAATGCATCCAGCCGGCGGCAGCAGCAGCAGCCACCGCCGGTGCTGACAAGGCATCTCAGCCTGATTCGGGGCAACGGGCCTATGGAACCCCTAAGCCCTATTGTATCCGCATCAGATCTAGGCACCAGTGAGGGTTTAGTGCTCAGTAGTGGATCTTCCACCAGCAAGGGTTTAGTCATAACACACTTAGGTGTCAATAACACATCTGTCAGCCCACCTGGGTCCCAGCCGTCAGGCAAGAGGATGGTGACTAAACCCTATGTTCAAGATCTTGTAACAACCCAGATGTCAGATCTGAGGATCAGCAGCAGCAGCAGCAGCAGCAGCAGCAGTAGTCTGCCGCTAGGTATCAGCAGGACTCAGTCCATGTTGGTGCCTAGTAACAACATGGACGTACCTACTGCAGCTGCGCCTTTAAGGCTTGTTACGTTGGGTGGAATAACAATGCAGACGACAGAGCAGCAGCAGCAGCTGCTGCTGCAGGACATACCCGGGCAGCAGCTCCTGATAGTTGGTAGTCCAATCCAACCGGTACAGGGACAATGGCCAACTTTGACGGCAGCAGCAGCAGCAGCAGCAGCAACAACACCCCCTGGTTCTTCACCAACGTATACTGCTGCTGCCGCTGCTGCCAGCAGCAACAGTCAA
Organism: Scenedesmus sp. KT-U; assembly: GCA_029853055.1. Taxonomy (NCBI): domain Eukaryota; kingdom Viridiplantae; phylum Chlorophyta; class Chlorophyceae; order Sphaeropleales; family Scenedesmaceae; genus Scenedesmus; species Scenedesmus sp. KT-U. The sequence goes on from JARWLF010000728.1 coordinate 7,039, forward strand.
TGGAGCTTTGACTATGTCAGCAGTTGCCAGCCTCAAATGACAATGCAAGCTGCTGCTGATCAGTCACTGCCCTTGTCAGATTTCCTGCAGCCTCACATTGGCAGCAGCAGTTTCAGCAGCAATAGCATTGACAGAAGTAGCATAAGTTGCCCACTCCCGCTGCTGCAACAGCAGCAGCAGCAGCAGCAGCTACAGCAGCAGCAGCAGCAACAGTTGGAGCAGCAGATTGCTGAGAAGCAAATGCAACTGCAGCTACTACTGCAGCTCAAGCAGCAAAGCTATAGATCGACAAGTACCACAGCCGCTGCTTCTGCTGCTACAACCCCGGCGGCTGCTGCTGCTGCTGCATATCCTTTGCTCATGCATTCAGAATCAGGCACAAGCCTGATGTCATTTGCACAGCCAGTTACTGCTGCTGCAGCTGGCAGCAGCAGCAGCAGTCTGGTCAACTTCCAGCAGCAGCAGCAGCAGCCGTGGTCAGCTCAGGCTGCATTCCCTGATGTCCTGCGCCACAGCCTGGATCTACCTGCTGCTGCTGCTGCCGCCATGCCTCATGCACTGAGCTTAGATCTCAGCAACAGCAACCTGCTGCTCCTAGATAGCAGTCAGTCTGCTGCTGTGGTAGGCGGCAGCAGCAGCAGCAGCATGATGGCAGGCGACTACAGCCTAGCTATGCATTTGGCGGCAATGCAGCAGCCTGCTGTGATGCAGCAGCAAGTCGCATTGCAGCAACCAGGCGCAATGCATCAGTCAGTGGCATTGCAGCAGCAGCAGATGCCCAGTGCACAGCAGCAGCAGCAACAGCAGCAGCAGCAGTTTGATGCAAAACTGCAACAGCTGCTGACTATCAGGCAGCAGGAAGTGCAGCTGCAGAACGAGCTGCTACAGATGCTGCCAGACTTTTGACCCTCTGGCAATACTGGGGTGGTAGCTTTAGGTTTTGATCGCTTGCTGCTTTCAGTGCTCCAACAATTGATATGTTTGATTGCTCAGATTTGGTGTTATACAAGATTGATTTGCAGGGCCGCATGTGTGGGCATCTGAATTGGTTGTAGTATCGTGACATGCTGCTGTTGCAGAAGGAATCAAATATCTCTCGCAGCAGCCCCAGCGATGCACAGGAGGCTGATATGGCTGATCTTGGTGAAGTTTTGATGGGATATCGAAAGCAAGTTGGATGTTGGTTGTGGTTATCACAGTTTCAACACCAAAGATGCAGGCAGAGTTGTCATTCAGCAACGATTACAACAGTCCTCAGAAAGCGGTTTGTTGTTGTAGCACAGAAGGTGAGAGGTGGTGGGAGGTCGGCGGTTTATAACACCTCAGAACACCACACAGCAGCGGCTTGTTGCTTGGTGAGCGTACTATATTCAGCTGTATAGCACGGTTGTCCATGGCCTAGGCTGGTGATTATAAAATCACCAAATTTGTTGCACCGATTGGTCGCGTCTGTTGTCAAAGGTCTTTCAATATTCCAAAGTATCTGGGCAGGAAGTTTTGTCAGAGCTGCTGTTTCTGGTTCTATGTGTCGAGCAAAGCAGTAGTACTGTGCAGTGCGCAATGGGCTTGTTAGCAAGGGGTAGAAAGGGATGGTGATTTGATGGCAGTCAAGTCTTGCAGTGCTGCCCGTTTGCTTCATTCGATTCTATGCTTGCAAAGTGTTTTGGAGATAGCTTGTTTTGCCTGGTGTAAGGCATAAAATGACAATGACATGCTTGATTGTCATAACATTATGTCATGATTTTTTAGTCTGTTTGATATATGGAAAGTTTCGTCGCTAGTAGAAGTACACAGGGATGCATCACATAAGATCTGTGAGTTATATGTAACGTCTATCCCCTGTGGCCATCTCCGTCTGATGCAGCTGATCGCTCGCACAGGCTATCGGTACATATAATGCGGACTATGTGAATCAGCAGTCGTCGCATTATCAGTGGCGTTCATAGTATGATGGTCGTGATCTGGTCTAGCAGTCCTTGGCAATATCTGGCACTTTGTTGCATCACACGATCTGTACAATTGTTCTTTGCTACCTGAAAATGTAGATTTGTATACCTTTGTGTTCTGCAGAGTTTGAATCTGCAGCATCCGTCCACAGTATGTGCTGCCCCCTGCTGCTGTTTATATATATCACAGCAGCTGTTTCATAAGTCTTTGGGCAGCTGCTGTATTACACGATCTGTTTGGTGCATTGTTGTTCCTTGTGCACAGGTGCTGTGCCTGCTCTATCTAGACAATGATGTACTACTGCACTCTGTGTAGCATGCAGTATGGCGGTATAACAGGCATGTTATGACGTTACATGGGTCATGACATGCCGTTGCATGCAGCACAAAGTTGCTGCAGCTGCTGTAGCACAGTTAAGCAAAGAGCTGTTCAGCTAGGTGTTTGTACTCATGCATCAAAGCTGCCCTGGACTCTGACCATGCTTGATGTTGATCTACGCTTGCAGCTACAGCAGCTGCTGCTTGTATGCTTGAGTTGTCTCCTGATATGAGCTAAAAGCAACGGTCATGGTTTATGGTTGGTGCTGTTGGGGCAAAAATGTGCAAAGCGGCATGAATTGAAAACCGCGCTATTGCTGTGATCCCAGAAGTGTTTGTATGGCAGTGTCATGTCACACCTGTTGGTGATGTTGCATTTATTTAGTGACAATGGCATCATTGTCAATCAGGTGATATGGCATTGTTGTGTCGCTATGCCGGAAAATGACCATCTGACAGAGTTTTATTTATCTATTATCTTGCGTTTGTTTGCAGTCAACAACCAAGCGTACCTTGGTAGTAGTACATTAGTATTGTTGTTCAAACATATTGTGTGAGTTTTTTTGACAGTGTGATATATATGCGATGTAATTGCACCAGGTTGTGCTTTTGACAGTGTTTTGATAGAAGTGTTATCAACATTGGGGTTGTGTGCACAGGCTGTGACGGGGAAATCTGCCATAGATGCGGCTGCTCTCGATCGTAGCCGCTTCATTGTGATATCCACCGGGTGTTGTAGTACAACGGTCTCATGCTCAGCCACAAGAGGTTGAATAATGCTGCTGGTCTTGGTTGTTGTCGCTTGTTTGCTGCATTCTGAATAGGTATTGGCACAACTGCACTGTTGCTGTTTGCTGTTTGCTGTTTGTTTGACAACCAGCCCAGAGAAGGCTGCACAGTTGTCATCATCATGGACTGCAGCGATTTCATTATCATCCGGTGAGCGATTGCGTGCTGTGATTAACTACATGTTATGGGTGGCACAGTCTGTGTGTTATGACAGTGTTGTTATACTCTGTTAATAACAAGCAGTGGTTCTTTCAAGGCTGGTGCAGGTGCTGCTGTTTGTCCTAATCGCTTGACAGAGGCTATCTGCTACTGGTGTGTTATATTACATGGTGATTGCATATACTTGTGGGCGGTGTTTGGTTGGGGACATGGCACCACACCGAGAGCAAGCACTGTCACACATCTATGCATGTATACAGATCTGATTGTGTATGTCCGTGTATATCTGCTGCTGCTTGCTCATTTACTACATGTTGTTTGACTTGTTGTCGGCATGTACTACATCCCGTTCGCAACCTTTGAACGACTCAGGGTCTGTCTGCACTGCTGCAGTGCATCAGGCATGATCTAATCACATCTGTATGAGCTGCTGATGACTGATAAGCTCACCAGCGCTGTCATGCAATTTGTGGCATCTGTTGCATTTTTTTGGCTTCTTTGTTGGGACCTAGTATTATTGAATTTGCCCACAGGCCAGGGTGCTGAAGATATCTAAAGATGCTGTGCACGTCACTGTGCAGCTCTCACAGCAAAATCGGAAAAGATCGTGCCAAGAGCTGATCATGATGCTGATGTGATTGTTGTTGCAGACAGTCATCTTGTATGGCAGTCTGCTCTTAGCTGGTCAAGTGCCGTTGTATATGCTATTCACAGCTGGCATGCTCGGAGACTCTTGGAGAGTTCTTTGCTGCGTATGCACTTCTGTCACAAAGGTGTCGACAAAGACTGTTATATACATGGTTGCTCATGGGCTGCACTTCTATTCACCGCATAGGGGGCTATGTATATGCAGGTGTGTGAAGCTGCATGGCTCACAGGCTATGTCATGCACTTTGAGTAATTCGTCTGCAGCTATCAATGCACAAGGGCATGGTAGAGATGCTTCGAGAAGCAGCTTGTTCTGGTTGTGTTGGGGAGTCCTATTGTGCTGTGGTCTGAACTGCAGTCCGTCACATCAAGAGGTAGAACTTGGCGCCAAGGCAGACCTAGGACTTCTTGCAAATGTTGCTCATGTTGATCGTGATTCTTATCAGCATGAATTCGCAGCTTTCTGGATGCACAGGCCTAGGTGCCAATTGTGTCTCTGATGCCGGAGATATGGCAACATATTGAAAAGCCACGGCAAAACCAAAGTACTGTTTGTTGTAATGTTTGCACCAGAGATCTCACCATTCCAACAACTCTTGGGTCGGCTGTGGCGGCTGTCGAGCCCGAGACGACCGATGCAAGTGGCAGAGTCAAGTCTACTGCTTGACTAGTATTGCTAAAAACTGTGCCGCATCATTGTCGGAGACTCAAAGGCCAAAGGAAGAGTCGCTAACTGCCATATCCAGCATGAAGGAGTTGCTTTTGAACTACATGCTGCCGGCCACTTTACGAGAGGATCTCCGGCCGTGCTGAGTTCCGTCGCGGTTACGGCCACCGTCCGTTCCAGCGCTCCGGTCCACTCCTCAGGCACATGCACGCATACGCCTACTTTCGATCTTTGAGACTGGCTTTGACACTTACAATCTATATACTGTTGTAGTATGCGTTGAAGGCTACCTCGGAAGCTATGTATGTCACTTGTACCTAGCAATGCCGAGCCGCGGAGGCACTATCGCGGTACTGCTGCAATGCAGAGGTTTTTCTCAGCTTGCTATCAGCAGAGATTGTTTGTAAAGTGTGCATACAATCACTACAACTACAACCGGCATTTGTGACAGATCAGGTTGCCTCTCACAGACTACCTCGGCCGGCCACCAGCCGGTGCGTCTTGTCACCGGAGGAGTGACTGCAGTGCGAGTGACGCAAGTCTGACTGACGCATCGTGCGACGAGACGGTTTGCGTTATACCACAATTGCATTGATTGCAGCGTTCGCCCTTGATCAGCATCTGATATAACTGTGCAAGATGGACTCTATGTTGTCAGCTTATACAAGGGCGGCGAACGATGCTTCTGTTTTGGTCATGCTGAATGCCTGCATGATACTATAGTGCACTATAGCTATGCTCAAGACAGCGATGTCTGTGATATATCTCTTAAGATACAGCCGGCGTGCTCGTCGCCCATGGTGCGCACTTCTACTGTTGCCTGGCAGGGCTCCTCCTCCTGCTGCAACCCGTTTCCGGGTACCTGCTACGGGACTATTGGTTTGACACAAAACAGACCTCACCAAAGTGTCTACCGCAGACGTGATGGGCAGCTCTGAGCACGTCAGCGAGCTGTTGTGTTGCTTACAACCCCCGCAAGCCGGGCTGCGCGGGAACATTCGCAGCTGACAGGTACGTGCCATTCGGTACAGAACATGTGCATGAACGCTTGGATTGACTGTATCGTCTACTCATGCCTTGCACCAGCACCGTGAATAGGTGCATGATCATGTCATGCCATGAATGCAACGGGTACAGCAGCAGCAGCAGCAGCAGTGGGAAGCAAATCTGCAGTGCAAGACTGGCTCACGAGTTTGTGTACCCTTGCATTATGCAAACAACATCCGATGCGCTCATATCAGAGGTTTTCTACTGAGCAGGTCTGACTCGTACAATACATCCTCTCCTTTTTCTTGAATGCATTCAATACTGCTGCAGCATCATTTCTGCAAACTTTGTTTGAGAAACCCAACACTCGAATGTGTGTCTGTGCCTGTTGATATCTGTGCACGTATATGTACAGTGTTCATGGTTGCATGGGTCCATATTTGGGTCTCCAGCTCTGTCCCATTCAAACATGAACACTGTACAATATAGTATCAAGTCCTCTTCTGTTGCTGCTGCTGCTGTGTCTGTCTCTTCCACTGCACCCGGTGACGACCCCCGGGTTCTTTCAGTAAAAGAAGCTTCTATACACCATCCACAACCCGGGCAAAACGTCATGTTATGTACAGCCATCATGGTGTGGGATATGTGCGATGCTGCTGCTCGTGCTATTCTCCACCTTTGCAGATCTGTGCCAGTGCCGCCCTCATGGCCAACAAGCTTGATGCCACTGCTGTGTTTGTCTACACTCGTCGTGGCTACATGGCTCACTTCCTCAGCAGATGTCGACCTGATTGTCCCGTGTTTGCAATCACTGATGATCAGGGGGTGTAGATACTGTTCAGACTCATTCAGTGCATATTGCGTTCTAACCATGTACTGTGGTTGCAGCACACATCAGATGTGCTGATCTTTCTGGGAGTCGTGTATGTATCTGTGCTGCTGCTGCTGCGTTAACAGTGGTTCTGTACAACACTAGTGCAAGGATCCCGTGAACTCAGCAGCAGCAGCAGCAGCAGCAAGTCTCATTCAATCGTTTTTTCTATTTCAGCTTTGACCTGCGTTTGCAGCTTGATCGAGTTGCTGTGACTTGCTGCCACCAGGTTACATGCAGGTGGGGTGTTCTACCGTCCAGGATGTCTGTCTCTTCAGATCCAGAGGTAAGAGAGAATACGTGCTTTATAGATTATGTTACGCAGCTGCTGCAGCACTGGTAGCAGCAATAACAGGACACTCGGCTGCAGCAGTCACTCTCTCTGGCCCAGCAGTGTAGTCAGCCTCCGACAGCAAGCACATTTCACCCATTGCCAGCTGCTGTATAATCCAACAACTCAGAATATTGAAAGCATAACATTGCCAATCTGTGGTGCTTTCTCTCAGGCATCTATCTGAACAAACAAGGGTCAAAGGCAAACAGCATGATGGCAGAGAAACACCAATCAAGCTCTGTCTTCAAGCCTCATATTGCGGCAATATCAGCTACATAAGCACGTGTGAGGGTTTTACCAACATACCAGTACGGTGAAGCGGTCAGCACTCGGCTTAGTTTGCAGCAGATGCAATGCACAATACACTGGCAGTGCAGCAGGACATGCGTAAACCTGATGCTCGGAGACAAGTCAAATGATCACAGCCTTAAATAAATAATGTTAGTACCAGATTGAAAAGCAACAATATGGCACAAGCAGTTGAAGTACCCCTTGTATTTCCGTATCGGGGCTATTTCAGCTGTATGTGCCATATATTGTGTGTCATCAACCTGACAGTCACACGACGCCACTGCTGATGCTGTTATTCACTGGTATTCATATGTAGCATGTGTCTCTTGGACAGACCTCTAGCTGGTTTGACACAGGGTATGGTACTGCAGTGCAACTGTAGCTCCAGCGACAGCAGCAGCGCACACTTCATACTTTAAAGTTCATAGTGTCTCACGAACCGCTGATGACGCGGCAGCTCCTGGACTCACTGTCACTACTGTTGCTGGCGCTGGTGCTGCCACCGCCGCTGATGCTGCAGCTGACATGCACATACCTTTGAGTCATATCATTTGGTGCCTGCATCACTGCTAGAGCCCATACTGCCTCAGTATCCTGCAGCAGTAACAACGTTTGCAAGCATTGTCACGAATGGTTTGTCTGTGTGATGCAGGTCACCTGATTTTCATCAAACTGTCAACGGTCTGAGACAGCAGCCCACATACTGGGCTACATACTTGGTGAGCACAGCCCAGGTTCATGTGCTGAGTCAGCAGCTTCAATCTACAGTAGGAATGCTGCGCTATTTGGTGGTTGGAGAATCATTGTCTGTGGGATTTGCTGCTAGAATTTGTATAGACTCGGTCAAAAATCAAGTTTTTATTTGAGCTGTGAATGTATTAATGACCGTCCATGAGTCAAGTAGCTGGTGTTGCGGTTCATTTGCCCAGAATGGTATGAGATATCTGGTACAGCCACGCTGAAACCATCGCACTCCAATGCGACGGTCTTCAGAATGGCTGTACCATACTGCATGCCATCTTTGCAGGTTTGCGGATGTTTGTTGTTGATGCTTATATGCTGCATAGTATGTCAGCAGCAGTGCTTCTCCTGGCACAAACATGGCAACAACAGCATGCTGTATCATGAATTTCACAGAAGGTTCCAACAGCTGCATTTCAGACAGACTTATATCCAGTCAGCAGGCAGGCTCTTGACAAGGAAGCTGCTGCTGCTGCTGCTGCTGCTGCTGTACTTGATTGAAGTCTTCTGATGTGCGTTGGACTCAGTCGCAAGGTCATCAGACGGGCAGCATGCGGTGCAACAGGCAAGATTTTCACGAAGTCTCATATGTGCACCTTACCTTTGGATAAGTTGCTTGTACACAACGACCAGGACCCTCAAAAGGTAACCAATTGCCATGCCATTGCAAGTTGCAGTTACCATGCTGTGCTGACTTGGTCAGTGTTCTTGTAGTACAAGCATTCATGTAGGCTTCAACATATTCTGACATTTGCCGCTCGTGAGAACCATTCAGTTGCAATGGCGGCCGTTTCGAAGTTCTCCTTTCGATGCGCAGTGGGTTCAGTATTCCGTTCAAGGCGACGAATTTCTTCTGTTGAGTTGTGCAGTCGTGATTACAAATCAAATTATATGTGCCTGTTCTGCAAACGTTCAACGCCAAGAGCTTGGAGCTTGAAGAGCTCGGAGCTTGAAGGGCTCAACCACACGGTGCAGATGAAGCCGCCTATACAGCCACTTACAGTGTCACAAAAACAAAGTCCATCATTGAAAGTTGTTGATATCCAGGTAGGTTTACTACGAATGGTTGTGTGACCAGCAGCAGCAGCAGTGGCAGCAGCCTGTGTATGTACTACTGCTGTTGCACTGAAGGACAGTCGAAGCGCTGTTGCTGTGCTCTCAAGCCAAACTCTATAGCATTGGGCATCACTGATAGAAGTTCCATGGCAGACCGCAGAAACTGTTTATGAGACCAGCAAGAGCCTGATGAGTCTTGGTTTATGACATTTGCCATGCATTGCCACTGCATTGCAGATTCTCGTCATTTAATCATGCTTTCATTGGTGAATCAAGCAAGGAGGTTTCAGCAATGGAAGATTTCTTGTCAAGCACCAGCTGGTTGCTGATGAGCGCCCGACAATGAGAGTTTCACCCTCCCCTGCAACAATACAGCTGCTTTTCACCGTGGCAGCAGCAGTCCAAGGCCTGCTGTTGCCGCTGCAGCACAGAGAGTCTCGCTAGTTGGTGCCCTCTGGTGCATTCGCCAGTTCAAGGAGGCTCCTGAACTTCTGAAGGGCAAACATCACCGCCACTGTGGAAGTCTACCCTGGGCACATTGCCTCCACTCTGGTGACCAGCAGACTGCTGGAGAGTGATTCTTGGAAGGAACCTATGGCCCATATGACTATGGCTGCGTTCAGAGGGGATTCAGTCAGCAAAAAGAGTTCTGCGGAATCAACAGGCCTGGGTGTAGTTGGCAGTGGTTGCAAAGCCCACAATGGGGGTGTTGGGGTCAACTTGACAGCAAGGCTTTTTGATACTATGATGTGTGGCACACTGGTAGTACAGTTGCTGTCCAACCTGCAGCTGTCAATGTCACATTCGCCATAGTAAGCAGCTGTCGCTGACAGAATTTGCGGCTCAGTACAGTCCAGCCTCGTAGCAGTGCTGGCAGTGAGTGTTTATCCAGGATGAAGAACTTTGCCGGGGGTTCGTAGTATAGGAGGGACGTTTGTATGTAGCAGTGCACTGCATCGGACGCAGGCATGGCAGATAGTCTCAGACTCTGTCTAGATATGACAAGATGTCTCTAAACATGACAGACGAGTGAGAGCTGGCTCTGTCTCAGGCAGAACATGCAACGACAGCAGGACTTTCTGTCAGCAAGCACAGCTCTGCAGTACTGACTATTGTTGCAAAGTATTTTATGCATGCATGCAGGGTTAGGAACTTCCATGAGCATAATGCTGGAAGCACTTTGCATGCATTGTCCGCTCCTGGAATGGGGCACGGGGCCAGTGGCAGCATTGCTACTAGCTGATGTGTGGTTTATATATAAGCACAGCTCTCTACTCGCATGCATATGCACAATGCATGCACGTGCTCAGTTGTAGCTGCGATCTGGGAGATTGTTTCTGTCTATAAGGGACTTCGAAGCAGTGTGGATATCTGATTCTGCACAAGACACCTATGTGTTCTGGCTTATGTTGGGCTCCGAATGTTGGTGACCGTGCCGATTTTGTTGCCTCAAAGGGCCAACGCATGTGTTGCCTGTTCAAGCAGGGACTGGTCGAAAACAAAAAGCAACTTGGATGTACATCCCTCATATGACCTGAGAAGATGTGTAGAGCGATATGTCGATGCATATTCATATGACCTGAAAGATGCATCTGTCCTGGGCCTGACAGGGATGGAACCCGCGTCGCTGGGATGCAGCTGTGCGCTCTTGTGAAGGAGCAGCCAAACCCAAGATGTCAGATGTACAACATCAAACAGCTGAGTAGAGCAATACTGAGAATTTCAAAGGGTTCACCCGCGGTAACATCTGACTGACTGTGTAACAAATCTGACTGACCGCGGCTGCTCTTTGGTCAATTAACTATCCTTTGTAACATCTGCGTGACTGAACTGATAGAAGACCACCTCCCATGTAACATACTTTCTTCACTAAACTCCCTGACGACGATGCTGGCACAGGTCTAGATCCTTAAGGGACCAACCAGCTGCTGCCAGCAAAATCTGTGAGCCAACACAGCCTTCCTCCATCGTCTGCTGCTTCACTGGAATGCCTCGTTGTCTGCCAAACCTTGCCCCAGGAAGGCATAGGATCTGTCCATTCCTGTTCTCAAAGGCTCCATGCACCCAGGGGAGGTGGTGATCTATTCTGTGAAGCGTTGATAGAGGCTGAAGGGTTCTTGGCTGCTTTGTCAAGAAGTTGGCCTGTGCTGTGAAGCTTCAGGAAGTTCCCAGCTTGCAGACACCTCCAGCCGCCCCTTGTCCAAGGAAGATGACACGTTAATGCTGCAGTGACACACACTATGCTCAAAGCTAACTTCTTGTCTGCAATTCCCTCCTTGGCTTGAATAAACTCCAAAATGGTTATCAAGTGCGCAATTTTAACGTGCACACCATGACCAACGAAAGCAACACTGGCTGAAAAGTCAAGTGTGAGCCATGGTGTGCAGGTTGTAAATGCACACTTCGGGAAACTTGAAGGAAAAAACAAGGGGGCAGCAAGCAGATAACATGCATCGTGCAAGTGCATTCTGCATTTTGCAACTATGAAGGCCGCTACTCCTATGTATGCAAATATTTTCTGGTCTCTAACTCTAGTGACACCAGAAATCCACGTCAACTCATCAGATGTAATACACACATAGCAAGCTCTGACATGTCAGACTGGTTGAAGGCGGTTACTTGTCATACAGCAGAAGTACTTCTTTGTTTACACCCACTGATGGGATGATGCCATGGCTGTCAGCGCAGCTACACCTGTCCCAGTCATTCGATCTCGTCAGAGTCTGGGTTGTGAGGCCTGCCAGCGACTGCCTGTACAGCTGGCATGACATTGCCGTAAAGCTGCTGACTTGTAGTTGAAGAGCTCCTGCAGGTTGTCCACACATGCAGATCAGCACGATAAATGATCAATACCAAGGGCAGAACAGTCACACACCTTGTACACTGCGGCTGGAGTTGAAGAGTGACAATGTATGTGGCTCAAACATTGGGTCAACAAAGGTCTCTGACATTGCTTGCTGTCTTGTATGTACCCAAACCTTCTGCTTTACTGCTACTGGCCAAGTTTCCCTGCGTCTATCCTGTACTCAATGCTATCACACCCACCTGCTGCAGCATCGACCTGTGCTCAGTACAGGTCGTCGGCAACCTCAAGGGCTTTCAAACATTCATCAGCCTCCTCTTACTTGCTCTTGCTTGGTTTCCGCTTTCATAAAGCAGTGAGCTGCTACATAAGATGCTTTAGCACTACACCATCCGTCAAGTGACGGTACCACGCTTGGCAGGGTGTGCTGCACTCCAGTGTCAGCTGTTGCCTTGCGTGACAATATCACAGAAGCGGCAGTGCTGCCAGTTGCAGCAGTCACTGCTTCCTGCAGGACTGATATCCTGCTGCTTTGCATGCTCACGGCTGTACATCCGAAGAGCACCCGCAATGCAACAGCATGCACTGGTCTCAGACATATAGCCAGTACAGTTATGGCTAAGACCAGCAGTAGATCCGAGCTGCCAGTTGCTAACCTCTGCTGCAGTAGTCGCGAGTTGGCAGCTGTGAAAAGCTCCTACAAGGTGTGGTCTGACAATGCGTTGTGCATCAGCCAGATGAGGGCTGGGGATCGCTGTACATTCACTGCTGCAGGGCCTCCAAGTCACCCAGCAACTGGAGCCACAGATCAACACCAAGCGTGGATTCACCCAGCTGCGCGGAAGCTGCACTCAACATGCGCACTCCTTGAGCTATGTATACACCTCGCCCATGCGAATGAGTCACTGATGTAGCAATCAAACCCAATTGAGAAACACGCTGCACTGCTAAGGCATTTCTGAGTAATCCACATTGGCAAGCAGCTAGCCCGAGGTGTTGCCTGTGCTGTACTGGCCTCTGCCCCTTTGCCTGCAACTGCTTGAGCGTCTGCCCTCACCTTTTCCGACAGATGGCTGCAGGACTGACAGGACCATCTCTGTCACATGCTTGCCATCCACCGCCAAATGCTGTGCAATAGCCTCTGCATCCCCAGCA
>JARWLF010000729.1:0-13375 GCA_029853055.1 Scenedesmus sp. KT-U
CACTGGTTGCACATGCAGGTTACGCCAAGTCCGGATTCGTCTCTGAAGCGCAACTGTTCTGGAAGGAAGGAAATGCGTCATGGGACCGCCTAGCTGAGGTTGCAGACCTTAAGAGTGTCTTGCAAGCAGCCAGGGAACACAAACCAGCCACAGCAGCAGCAGCTGGGTAGGACTTGGCTAGTACAGCAGGCAATGCCTCAGGAGTTGTGCCACGCTGGTTGTTGAAAACATCAAGTGTTACAACTTGAGCTGTTATTGACTCCCATAACCCACCAGCAGTTGCTTGTCTTGTCGGCAGAGTTGTATGTGCAGCCCTGCACCAATGCTTACTACATGGCATGCTAATTTTCTAACTATGTCTTGTATCCTTGTTGCTGCAGGCCTACTCAGCCGCCAGTTTCAGCAGCAGCACAGCAACATGCGAAAGTCTTCACAGCAAAACCCTCAGACCCTCTGGAGGCTTTCAAACATGAGATAGCTGCAGTAGAGGCTGGCACAGCAGATGATGGGGACGGTGCTGCTGTAGCAGATGACAGGTAATGTAGCAAAGCCATAGTCAACGTCACGTTTTGTCTTGGGTCAGCAAAAATCATTGCACATCTCGTATAGCAGCAGCATCCAGCAAACTTGGCACATGGAATCATGCGTCCATCCTCTCCTGTTTGGCTGCACCACGTCGAGTTGTCATGATTACCGATAGAAAACGTATCATATGTGCTGCGCTGCCTTGAATCTTTGCAGGGAGCAGACGCCAGACGAGCTTGAGTTCGAAGACGATGATGGTACTCTGTACAGATGGGACCACGAGCTCAGGAAGTATGTACCAGCTTCTGAACTAGATGCTGCAGCAGGAGAGGCAGCTGCTGCAAGTGCAGATGCAAAGCAGCAGCAGCAGGCAGCAGACTATGACATCGAAGCGATGACGTTTGTACAGGAAGAGGAGTTTATACCAACACTAGCAGCAGCAAGAGCAGCAGAAGAAGAAGCAGCAGGCAACACTGCTGTTGACAAGCGTGACAACAAGGTTGGTAATACAGCAGCAATGCAGGTGCACAGTTTGTCTATCTGTCGCTTGCTGCACCACTCTGAGTCACCCTGCACTAGCAGGCAGTTGGTTGACGAGCTGAGTCTGTGTGTAGTGCATGTCATCAAAGTCGTCAGTTGACACTTACCAACATGCACATCGCGAATATTGCGTCCTCACCTATGGGGCTTAGTGTTGCCTTTTCGGCCATATTGTTGTGAACTTGCTCACTTTGGTGTCTTCTACTGCTGCAGCGTTCTGCTGATGGCGAGGCTGGTCACAAGAAGGGAAAGAAAGCCAAGTCAAACTCTGCTGCAGATGCAGAGCAGCAGAAAGCAGCAGAGGCAGCTGCAGCTGCTGAAGCTACAGCTGCGCTGGACAACAAGCAGCAGCAGCAGCAGCAAGAGCCGAAGGGTTGGTTTGATCTCAAGGTGAGAGCTGTATATGTTAGGAAGGGTCCTTATTTGTAGAATCACAAGCTGGACAAGTTCAGCTGCTGAACAGCAGGGACAGCAGCAGCAACGGTGGCAGCAACGGTAGCATACATCACCAAATCATCATGTATGATTCATGGAACAGGTTGCAAAGCCCGATGCTTGTCTTACATAATCATTTGCGTCAACTTGTCTAACTGTATCCAGGTGAACACGAGTGTGTATGTGACTGGCCTGCCTGATGACACTGATGTTGATGAGGTGGCTGCGGTGTTCGTGAAGTGTGGGATCATCAAGCCAAATGAAGATGGAAAACCAAAGATCAAATTGTATAGGTACGCTGCAACACTTTGTGTATCACAAGTGCTGATACAGTCGCTGTTTGTTGCTGGTTACTTGTACTCCATGGTTGTGGTAGAACCAATACCGTGTGTAGATGGACACCCAGAAACATGTGATTCAGTGTTGTAGATTGATATAACACCGTGTATACTGCTGTTTTCAGGGACCAAGAAACGGGAATCTTGAAAGGTGACGGTCTTGTAACATATCTTAAAGAACCCTCTGTACAGCTCGCATGTCAAATTCTCGACGGAGATTCTCTGCGACCCAACGGGCCACCTATGTCAGTTACACCTGCCAGATTTGAAATGAAAGGCAAGCAGTACAAGGAGAAAGGCAAGGGCGGTCAGAATAATAACAGTCAAAGTAACAATAGTAACAAGGGAAGAGGCAAGGGCAAGAAGAAGGTGTTTACGCAGCAGGAGAAGCTTGAGAGGAAGCTAGGCTGGGGGGGATTTGATGATGTGCTGCCACCTGAGAAGGTAATACAAGCCATGAATTCAATGTCGTGTTCACTTCCAAACAGTTGTTGAATACGTGAATGAGCTAGCAACGGATCATCTGATCGCTGCAACAATTACTGGGTACAACTGTTATGGATGCCAAGCTTTGTATGCCTGTCAGGCAAACTGTAGGTGAAAGCAGGCAGGAAAATTCACCAATGAAAGATGTCTTCACGAATACCTTTTTCATTCGTTCCTTTGCCATATTTTCTGCAGATTTCTGTAACCTGTGAGTGCCTATCACACCTTACTGCTCAGTGGTTGTATGTATGTGGCATGCAGGTGACTGTTGTGCTGAAGCACATGTTCACAGTAGATGAAGCAGAGGCGGGTGGAGCCAGCTTTGCCTCTGAGCTTGAAGCTGATGTTCTGGCTGAGGCAACAAAGCTGGGAGCAGTAGAGAAGGTGAGAGTAGGTGTATACTAGCATGTAATGCACCGTAGTATAATCAGCCTTTTTGCACAAGGATCTGTGACCGCTTGGCTCGAGACTGTTGAACACCGAGACACCACCAACCCACAACAATCCAAAACAGAACAAACGCCACAGGTTGAGCCACAGCTGCTTGCTTGCATGCAGTCTGTCAACATATACAACATGGAGCATGGACGTGTGTATGTGTATGCAGGTTCGTGTGTATGCATCTAATCCTGAAGGTGTTGTCACAATCAAGTTCAAACAAGAGGAGCCTGCTCAGTCGTGTATAGCAAAGATGAACGGGCGCTTCTTTGGAGGTCACAAGCTGGAAGCACAGATGTGGGACGGATACACAAACTATCATGTAAGAGCCTGCTGTCTGGTGCACTCTGTAGCCTCAACACAGCTTGCCCAATTGTGAAGGTATAAGATGATCAATCATGTTTCATCACACTGGGGTTTGCTGTTTATTCACTTCAAAACCTCAATTGTCATTATCGGAACAAACATGACGCTAGTCAACGGCATTTAGCAATACATTCAGATGTCATCTGCGCGTATCAGCACCAGTGACTCAGAGCGTTGCAGCAAATGCTGATGTTTGCATTACGTAGGTGAAGGTGGCCAAGAAAGAAACAGCAGAAGAAGAGGCGGCTCGCTTGGAGGCGTTTGCACGAGAACTGGAACAGCAGCAAGCAGCAGAGGCAGCGGCGGCGGCGGCGGCTGCCGCGGCAGCAGCACAGCCTGCTAGTGGTACATAGGTGTGTTGAGTATGTGCTGTGCACAGTGTAATGCCAACTTTGTACGGCAGCTGAGGTCATCAGCAACTGATGAGCCAGCAACCGTTGTCACAGCAACAGAGCTTGAAATGAAATGACACGTACTGCAGCAAGCCAGTCAGGCTTGGGAGCTGTTCCCTCATCCGATACAGTCGCTGCAGGATTGTTCATGTTGACAGGGCCGGAAGGCCGGAGCGTTCTGCTCATCTTCTACATGTTGACAGTGGATTGTTGAACAGTGTCATTCCCTGACTCAGAGAGTTTCTGACTACATCTCGTGCTGTCATGTACATCACACATGAAGATGTTGTCATCAATAGGGTACCGAGGACATAGCAGGAACCCAGGTACTTTGTCAGCGACATGCACATGGTTGATAACCCAGGCCGTGAAGGTTCCTCGTCGATAGCAAGCAACTGCTGCCACGCTCTGCATACTGGCCGCACCAGCTGCAGCGGGTCAACAGCCACATCAAGCATCATGATATGATATCAACATGTACAGCGCTTCAACACTCAACTTTGTAACCATTCAAATTTAAAGTCGGCCTTTGCCCGATGCAGTCTGGTGCTTCAAAGCACCTGAAATAGTAGTACCAAAAATACAACGGTCGTTGTGACAACGACCTGCACTAGGGCCATGCAACTGGCAACGCAGTCACCTTCAGATCATCTGACGATCAGGCTCCAGCCACATATGTACCAAACACATATTGTGCACCACAATGTGGCTTGAGTGCACCACAAGCCCTGGTTGTTGGGCAAAGCTGTGATCATCATGTCACATCTAATGTGACATCAGATCGGCCTACTCCCAAGTTGTGGCCACAGAAGTCACAGTGTCAACTGACTGACTGTAGCCTGACATAGCATCGTAGACATGTCGCCCGTAGACATGTCGCCCACTGGTTGCCGCTTGCACACCTTCAGCATGTTGAAATTAATTCTGGGACTGTGTAAGGCATACCCCATGCATATAGCCCACTACAGAGTCTCATTCAAATCAATGAAATCTGGCATATTGACAAACCAGCAAGACTCCCTGGTATCAAAGGCATACCAACGCAAGCACTGATAAAAACATGCACAAACAGTGCCACTGCTTGGTATCATACTACTCCATAATACTCTGATACTATGCCACAAACAGCGATATGTAGCATTGTTGAACGGTTCCCTGATGATACTGACAACCACTGGCAGCAGTACAGCTTTCACCTTGGTCTCGGTCTGCAGACAAGCATTTGCAACAAACAATCAACTGGTCACCAGTTTGAGCATACGTAATGCTAAAAAGGGCTCTGCTTCATGCTGAACTGGGCCGGACCAGCATAACGCAGCCCCAAGTTGTAGCTTAGCAATGAAATCAGCCTCAGGACCTGTGCCAATGGTACTACCTAGTAGCAACAACAACAACCTTGAGGGTTATAAACACAGACAGCAACTTGCTTGGTGACCAAGTGCTGGACAGGATGCTCGATTCTGCAACAATGAATCATGACCTAGTCAAGACTGTTTCCCGGAGCACATGATGTTCACAAGCAAGTGTGCAGCGGCGATATTCTGTGCCAAGCAATGCAGGCTGTTCAAGTCTTGTGACAGACATGATTCAACCAATCCGTGACACATCGCTGGCAAAACCTACCAAGCATATGCAGCATCAGCACCGTGCGGTAACAGATCAATATCAATGAATCACTCTTCCTACTCCCAAACAATTGGCCTTGATTTGGAAAATGCAAAGCTGCGGTCGATTGCTGTGCAACAAAACATGCATGCAGATGTAGCTGAATGTAATCAACACTCCCGAAGTGCGTGCACGCGGTAATTACACATTCACAACTGCATGCAAGCACAGCTATAAAGCCCCTCATATGCACAATGCAAGATAGCAGCATTGCACCTTCCCAGCAGTCATAACATATATTCTAGTACAACTGTACAGCGACCTATTGCTGTGCAGACTACAAGGTGATCTAAGCCCTACAACCTGCAGATGCAGATGAACAAGAAAGGACCTTGCAGATACAGGCCTCGTCAACTCACCTAGGTCAACTTGTTATGCAAATGAGTGTGTTCACATCATGCCATGCAGCTGCAGGAGATGTGCTTGCAAGATCAACAACCGCTCAAACACTGCAAAGCTCTGCTACTGCTACGCAATGCAGCAGCTCAGGAGCCAGTTAAATGAAGCCAGGAATCCTACATAGCAATGCAGGACGTTGGGGTCTTTGCAATGGACATGCATGAGTTTCAATGTCCTGTGGCAAACCAAAAGCTAACATACGATGTGCAGCATTAGCAAACCTATTACTAATAGGTTTAATAGGTCATTGCTATTGGGCCATTAGCAATGATGAGTTCTTGTTGCAACAGCTGGCCTAAGTTCGAAATGCAAAGCATTTGGAGTCAATCACTGTGCAACAAACATGCATGCTCTACGTCTGAGATGTGTATGAAAAGGTCTAGAAACTATATGCAGAGATGGCATCTGTAACAGTATCACAACTGCATGCAAACGCAGCTACACAGTTCCTCACATACACAGTTTGGACTAGCAGCATTGTACTGTACCAGCAGCCACCAGCAAAATGATTTAGTCATGCAGGTAACAAGATCAATGATACCGGGTAAGGATACGTAGGCCGCACACATTGCTGCAGTACTACAACCAGCCTAGTTGGCAGTGCCAATCACACAACAGAAACCTCTCGAAGTGTGGCAAACTCAAAGCCTGACACTGCATATGTGCAGCTGAGCAACACAAAACAGACAACACATCTGCGCCCCTGCCAAACATTGCAGCAACCGTTAACCGCAGTCTTTTGATTTCAGTGCAAACAGCTTGCAAATCAATCAACTAAGCAGACGCTGCTGCAGCACACCGACCACACTCTCAGATGCCAGTAAACAACGATTGCTTCTGCTTGCAACAGCTGGCAATATGAAATATAGTCTACCATATACTCAGTGACAGGCAGTAATAGCGATCAATATCACACACCACAAGGCTTAGCTCAACAGACAATCACTGCAACCAACGCCAAGCCTACCAACAAGCTAAACACGGTGCTGCAAAGGTTATAGCAGTTGCCGCAGTTTCAGCAAACCAGCCTTGTCACCTCGTGCCTGCAATGAGTGAGCAACACCTACTGCATGCTAAACAATAGAATTCAGTCCACAGGTGGAAGCTGTCACTGAAAAGCAGCCTTGATCAAGTCATGACATGATCTATACAACATGTATGAAATCCTACACTGACATCAGACTTGGTTGCTGTCACATGGCATGCTGGTGCATTGCACATGTGTGTACAACCATATTATGCAGGTCTGACACAGTGGCCACTGCTGGACTGCGGCTAAGTAGTACCAACGGGAAACACACTTACACTACAAACTGTGTTATGCTGACCTGAAAGGTTGCAGCATCTTTGAGACCATGAGCATAAACAAGTACCCAGCTACTGCATACTGCAAAGCCTCATCATATAGCTAACCAATGCGCAACACAACATATGCATGCATGCAGCCATATGTCAAACCTGCACTCGATGTGGGCCCACCAGTGCCCAAGCTATTAAGCCGCTACAACACTTGTATGCAAGCCTAAGCAAAGGTTGCTATATGCACAGCATCAAATAGTAGCTATGGTGCTTTGACACCCAGTGTGATGGCCCATCAATATAACCAACCCTGACGCTGCTGCTGAGAACTAGTAGTAGTACAGGCACACCGCAGAGAACATGGTACACAGTAACATCTGATCTTACAGTGTAAAGTCTGCACCACACAAGCCTTCATCAAGCCTCGACTCCACCCTTGCAACCTGCAAATGCACTTAACATGTGAATGCAGAAGAGTCTGCCCTATCAACTACTGAGAAACACACAACTGAGCTAGGATACTGTACATTTCAAGGTAGGTCAAGATCCTGGCAACGCACCAGCCCAGGCTGGCAACCATTAGGCAGCATGACCTGATGTATGATCTGCAGTGCTGCACTGCATTACGATAATGACCTACTGTACGATGTACTGTATAACCCAGACTCAGGCACAAGGACAGCTGCCTTGAATCTCACCGATTTGAATGCAAGCAGCAGGCCAACTGCTGACTGATCTTCATTCTGCGAAATACCATATGCTCCTCTATTTCGCACACACCAAGATTTTGTCTAGACACTCAACAGCGCATAAACAAATCAAAGCGTACAGGTGATGGCCATGGGTACAGTGACTATATGAGTCATTGGCAGCAAAACACACTGCTGCTGTTGACAGTCACACAGCATGAACCTTCTCAACCACTGACAACTGCATGTGCACAGCCCAACAGCACACAACATACACCACATCCACACCCCCTGCAGAGTTTGATGCTTACATCGCATGCAGCAGACAGTTGCATTGGCTGCCACCCGACAGTACAGACGCCCTGCATTAGGCCCTTGACTATGAAACATCACCAGACTTGATACTACGTCATTCAAAATCTCCCAACAAGCAATCATCACGCACGGCTACTAGTGTGCTAAGTTATCTGTATCGCAGATGCTTCATGCTGCCATGAGGTAGTACAGCGCCACTCAGCAGACTGCCTTGTAAGCCAGCACCGTCGTGTGCGGTTTCTGGCAGCAGAAAGTACCAGTAATCAGCTTGCTGCTGCAGTCAGAGGTGTTGCTTCGATACTCCCAAGGACAGCCACCCTAACCTGCCATTGCTCTGTTAAAACACCTTCCTAAGGTAGCTCAGCTCCATGCTGACAATGCTCGTCTACTGGTTTGGAGCTACCAGCGCTGCTGCCAGTTGGTGCAGCAGCTGCCTGGCTCCAGGTGGCAGATCCAACTCACCCCTACTATCTGCTGCAGTGACTGTAGACAATGTGGCGATCAGCAACTCGCTAGACAAGCTGCGATGGCCGCCACTTGTAGATGGTGCTGAAGCCTGGTTGGCCACGTTGCTTGTTGGTACTGCTGGTTCAAGGTCATCAGAGAGGCCAGCATTTGCTGCTGCTGCTGCTGCACCAGCCGTGCGTGGTTGACCGCATGCAGCATCTGTTGGGTCAGCAGCAACCCCTAGCTGCTGCTGTTGAGGCCAATCATTGGTCCTTTGCCGCCTGCGTGGCGGACCATTATCTGTCTGATCAGCTTCCAAAGTATCATCCAGCTGGTCTGTAGTCGGTGATCTCAGACCGCCTGTGCGTGGTGGTGGATCAAACTGCGTACCAAAATCTGGACGGCCGTATGCTGCACCAGGCTGTGTCTTATCTGTCTGTGGGAGCTGCAGTCCTGGATTGAGCGCAGGACGGGTACTGCCTCTTGCCGCCGCTGCCGCCGCCGCTGCTGCTGCAGGCCCTTGCAGACCATCGTGGGGCTCAAGCACCTGTATGATGCAAGGATGACACAACTAAGTGTAAGATCACGTGGTCTACCCAGAGCCTTTCTTGTTGACTGCCTGTTGAGCTGGCTAGTCACTGAGCTGGCTAGCCAGCCTTGAAGGCACTATGCATAGGTCACCTGAACACCTGAGACAGTTGTATCTTGCAAGAGAAGTCATCAAGGAATATTTGCTGGCCAGGACCCAACAGCGCGTACTACATGTGACGTATCAGCTCGCATGCTCACGACATGACACAGCAACATAAGGGATCAGATGGGGGACTGTGATGGGTATCCTGATGCTATGATATTAGTAGATTCATCTCGACAAAGTACTCACCTCCTGCTGCTGCTGCTGCTGCCGCAGACTATGAATTTGTGACCAGGATGAGTGCTCCAACTCCTGGGGTGTTGGGCCTGCTGTGGTGTTCTGGGAGCCAGTCAGTGCTGTGTCTGCTGCTGCTGTTGATCTGCTTGGTGGCTTGTTGATCTTGTGCGATTGTCCTGGAGCTGCTGGTGCTGCTGGTGCTGCTTGTTCGGTCTGCCCAGTGTTACCCCAACGGTCACCGTTTCCAGCCTCAGGGCTGCAGTCATTGAATAATGTGAACATCAGGATGTTGTCGCCACAACATGGTCAACAAGGTAAGGGGAGCTTGCGATAACAGCTGGATGGAAACCAGCCTGGGCCTCTACATCCTCTGCTTGCTGATGCATTGCAGCATGCCAGTAAATCCACTGCACTTGCTTGGTACTGTTCCTTCGGGAACGAGGTTTGTAAGCAGTCATCTCTGTGTCAGACAATCTAGAACAATTTCGGTCAGGTTACTATGTAAGCAAATAGATAGGATGGTTCATCATGGCAGCTGTGGCTCCAACAAAGTGATCACCGTCTGTACACTTACCGTGTCCGGTGCTGTGGGAAGCAGCTGGCCCATGGGTGTCCTGTGTTGCTCAGTGAGGAGGTCTCTGCCGGCGGCTGCTTCATCATGAGCAGGAGCCGTGCCTGCAAGACCAGCAACAGGGAGCCTGTCACGGCCATAAGGGTGGGATGGGATTCTCACTGGCTGCCCGCCACTGGGCGTGTTGTTGTCCAGGGTACCACCAACATAAGCAGGCCTCTTGATGCCGGACATATGACCAGCCTGCAATCATGCCACAGCCCAGGAGTCCTGCAGGTCAGTTTTGTTGTGTGTGATACTGTGTGAATTCAATTTGCAACCCTCCACTGCAGAACGCCATCAACATGGTGTGACATTGCTAAACACCTTGATGCGCAGACACAGATGGGTCACTTTATCTCTGTTCACCCCATTTTCATGGCTTGTGCGGTTTGTCAGCAGCTGTGTCTTGCATTTGTGCTTCAGTAACATCCAGGAGTTGACGTGTACGCTTGCGGTGCAGGTGCTGAGTGCTGCATAGGACTGTCTGCAGTGCCAGCATTTTCATCATAACCCGAGCGTATCATCCTCATGCTGGCACATACCTGCTGGGTTGCGCCTGCTGCCCTGTGACTCGGTAGATCTTCACCACCACCACCACCAGCACCAGCAGCACCACCAGCAGCACCACCAGCAGCTCCACCAGCAGCACCACCAGCAGCACCACCAGCAGCACCACCAGCAGCACCACCAGCAGCTCCACCAGCAGCACCACCAGCAGCACCACCAGCAGCTCCACCAGCAGTACCATCAGCAGCAGCAGCAGCACCACCACCAGCAGCCTGGGGCCAAGTTGTGCGAGCTGCAAGTGTAGGTGCAGGTCCCACAGTGGCTGCTGCAGCTGCAGCACTTGGCTGCACACATGCGGCAGCCTGGGACTGAGCGAAACGTGCCAGCCTACTGACATCCTCTTGAGATCTGAGAGACCACTTTGCTTTATTGAAAACATCTACAAGCTCCTGTACTTCTTCATCACTGTCCAGCAGCTCCCTTACTTCCTTGACCTCATCAAGCACCCTCAGAACGACATTTAGATGGTCCCTTATCGTGCTCACTGCATACCCTTCATTTCTGCCTGGCTTATTGCCACTGAGGTGCCTGAAGAGCGGCTGCGGGTTACGCAAGAGGGCACTCACTTCGTACGAACTTCTATTCAATGCCCAGAAATTGAAGGTTGTTAGCAATCTCTTTGCCGCCTCATCATTATGGCGTTTCATTACTATTCTTTGAAGCTTGAAATTGTCCATGCCCTTGGTAGATGCACATCTCTGACCGCATCGTACCGCTGTGCCTGAGGTGCGCACAGGTGGCTGTACCTGCTGCTTGAACTTCGCCTTGCAGTGCAGGCTGAGGGGTTGGATGCTGCAGTATGCTGCCATCATGTGCACCGCTGCCCGGACCATGATTGCTAACATGCTGGACCTGAGGACCAGTGGCAGGGTGGTGCTGGTGCTGCTGCTGCTGCTGGGGCTGCTGGTGGATGTTTCCATCATGGTGACCATGACCCCCACCAGGGCCAGGCTGGTGGTGCTGATGTTCTGCCTGCTGCTGCTGCTGCTGCTGCTCTGTCTGCCGCTGCTGCTGCTCGTCATAATCTGCCAACATCTGTTGCAACTCCTCTGAAGTTTGCTTCAGTTCTATCACTGTTTGTCTGAACATACTGCACAGCTCTGAAGTGCAGTCACCATGTCTAGTGAAAATCTATTGCTAATGCAGTACCTCGCATGCACGAGGTTGCATACTCAGCGTGTCATACCAGTCACTGGTGACAGCAACTTCTTTGGATTGAAGCGTAAGCCTGAGTCTGGGCCCAAAGATCCCGACGAGTCGAGAAGTCCAAGGTGGGAGACACGGACTCCGGATGACGGCGTTGTTTTCACGCTCAGCCTGCAGCATACGTGGATTACAGACACAACATGCTTCAGAGTGGGGCTCCTCAAGCTGGGCGCACGACGGCTCAGACACAGGTTCGGTGTCTCTGAGCAACGGTTGCAACGGCCGAAGCTTCTGCAGGGTATGCAGGCGCACCGCTGCTGTGATGAGATGTCAAGTAGTCTTTGTGAAAGCAGTGTACATTCTATGATCAGGGTACCTGTCAAGAGTGGCTGCAGAAGTAGCATGGTGCGCAGAATGATGGCGGCTGCCCCAGCTAGCCCCAGCTGGCCTCAGCGCCAGCGCTGGGAACAGAATGCCGTGACACACCTGAAAAGCACGTGGAGCAGCTGGCAGGATGCGTGACTAGGTCGTCTGCATCATCAGGGGGTTGAGAGCCCTCAACAAGGGCAAGCTGATAGGACGTTCTGGGGCGGATAACAGTGTATGATGCGCAAAGTAATCCAAATTGACACGTGACCCTACGGTGACGGCCCCCATACGCTCAGCTATCAATGAACCACCTACCACCCAGCTTTCTACCACGGTGACACCCGTCTGACACAGTAACGCCGACGAGTGGTTAAGCCCCTAGTCGATTGCTGAAGCGCCGTCAGGGCCGCCTGAGTTACACGACACGCAGCTTGCACAACAGCGAAGCATGCTGCAGGCACACGATAGCGACAGAAAGCCGGTCATCAGACAGCATACTCTACTACGTAGTAGGTCCCTGCGTGTCCGGTCTACCATATTCCTGACTGGCTCCTTGGCAAGCGCCTTCCTCCTTGTTTTGTCGCCACCTACCAGAACAGATAGTCCAGAGTTGGCACTGACTAGGCACATCTGCAAGCTGTCAGCAGCTGCTGTTCTGGTATCCAAGGGCCAGTGCTCTCCGCCAGCGGCACTGCCCAGCTGGGCCCCCCGCCGCCGGCCGGGGTGGACCGCAGGGCGGCTGTGTGGAAACCTTAGGACCAGCGAGTAGTAGGTGCTGCATGTAGCAACAACATAACTCGTTATGCATGGTGATGCACTTGTCTTGAAGTCAGATATCGGTTATCACTGCTGCGCCCACGGATCGACCGGCACGGTGGCCGCCGGGGGGCTGCGGCCGTGCTGCTGCTGCTGTATTGCACGCCAACATCAGACTGGCACAGCTTACCTTACTGCTGCTGTCAGCGTATGGCACGGTGTGTCTGGGCCTGTTTGACAAGGGAGGAACATGACCACAAGATAGCAGACTGCCACGTCCTTCAGCGGCCGCCAAGGCAGCACAGCCACCATGACTAGCTGGCTGGCTGATCCTTTGTTACACCCTGCCAGTGACGCTGCACTGTGCTGTCGGCTCTGCTGCAGATGCTTGGCTTGCAGGAAGCCGCTAATCGGCCAGAGATCGTTGCCGGCGGCCCGTGGCGATGTGCCTGCAGCAGGAAGAGAAGAAGCCAGCAGCAGTAGCAGCAGCAGCAACAATGAGAGTGTCACAGTCTGCAAAGGTCAATCAGTTTTCCTCTGCAGGGCCGCAGCGCTATCTGACGTACCCAACAGCCAAGAGCTCTATGGTAGGCTGCTAACCTAGCTGCCAGCCCAGCATGCACAGTTCGACGCTGCAAAGTGTTGCCGGGCAATGCAGCAGCGGCCCTTGCCTTCTGCTGTAGCATCGGGCAGCTGTCAGCAACTGCTGCAGCAGCTGC
>JARWLF010000730.1:0-13374 GCA_029853055.1 Scenedesmus sp. KT-U
GGGGTGCTGGGGCGGCGACGGAACAGGCGGGTGAACATCGATGTCGGCCGGGCATGCTGGGCAAGGGTGCGCGCGGGAGCATGGGGCCGGTCCGCAGGGATTGGCAACAGCCGATCTGGGGAGGTGGCATTTGCGGCAGGGCGGGTGGAGGCCTACGTGAACCTGCTGACAGCCTCACGCTGGCCCCATTTCCTTCAGGTGTTGGCCGACCATTCTGAAGGGCATGGTGATGGTGGGCAGCGCGGGCATCGAGAATTGTCTGGCGGAGTTGTCCCGTAAGGGCGATCCGCTGGAGCGATTGTCGGCGACGACCAATTTCGGCTCTTCCGCCCGACCCTGCGCAAGGCGCTGAAGCGGCCCAATCCGGCCAAGTTAGAGTCCACAGGGTAACTTTTCAGGCGATTCGCCTCAAAAAAAGTCCAGACGCCGGAGAGGCTCGACCGGACAAGAGTCCAAACTTCCTTCGGCGCCGCCGTGTCGCCGAGGCCCGACGGCTGCATTCCGCCCTCGGGTATCGCAGCCCCATTCAGTTCGAGGAGCAACACGCCCGCCAACTGGTCAAAATCCCGGCGTGAAGCTGTCCACCCCGTGGGGGTCACTCCAGAAAGGTGTACAAAATGTGCAGGAGCCTGCTATCCTCCCCCGCATGAACCACATCGCCCGCATCATACCGGCCCTGCCGATGACTGCGATCAACCCGATCGCCACGGGCGCGCTCACCCGGACCAGCCTGCCAGGCTGACTCTCCGCGGTTCCCGCCCGGTCTTCCTGCCGGGCGGCACCCACCTTCTCATCAGCATGCCCGGCCTCTCACCTGTGAGGCTCGCCATGTCCGTACCACCCCGTCCCTGGCTCCGTGCCGACCCCGCCCATGTGTATGCGCCCTGGCGGCCGGCGCTGGAGGCTGCCCTGCAGCAGCTCGATGCGCTGCCGCTGACGCAGGACTTCGCGGTGACCGAACTGAAGGCGAAGCACAATTCCCTCCGCCTGGAATGGGTCGGCGCCGATGGCCAGGAAGCTGCCGTGCAGGGCATCGCACTGGCTCTGGAGGATGCCACCCAGGGTCCGTGGCCGGAGCTGGCGTGATCTTCGAACCCGGGGCGTAGCTTAGGGGTCAAGCGCCGGCCTTATACACCGGTAAAGCAGGCGGCAGATTACCGTCTCACGTGGGTTCGAATCCCACCGCCCCGACCATCTTGGAGCGCACCATGCTCGTCGTGACCGTCGACCTCCTCCCCCACGGCGACGCTGATGCCCGCCGGCGGATCGGAGAGATGGCGCTCGCCCTGGAGGGCCAGGAGGGCAGGGGTGTCGGCGACTATCGCTTTGCCCTGACCGCGGCGGAGACCGACCTGGCGCCGGCCCTGGAGACCTGCGGCGTGGGGTGGAGCGGCACCTGCGGCGGCAGAACGTCTGGGCGCTCGTCGCTGCCGCGCTGGACGCTTGGCGAGTGGGGCCGGACAAGCCGCCGCGCGGGCTGGGGCGCAGCTTGTCCGGCCGGTTTCCGACGCACGTCAGCTACGATGACGACGGCCGAGCCCGGGTGATGCAGTGGTGGGACCGGCGCGCGGAACTGCAGGAAGACGGCTGGTGGCTGTGGGTGGGGGTCCACCATATCGGCTGGGTGGCACCGGTCGATGTGGAGGTGCAGGCGGTGGCGCGGCTGATGCGGGCCTGGGCGCCCAGGGAAGAGGAGGGCAGGTGATGGATCAGATCATCGCACCGTCGGCGGAGGAGCTGGCCCGCGCCCCGCTGATCGAGGACTGGCGCTTCGTCCCGCTCCACGGGGAGGTCGGCGTCGTGGTCGGCTATGTGACCGGTCACCCCAGCCTGGGCGATGCATGGATCCGCACCAGTCTTGCTGTGCTGATCGACCGCGACGGCAGGCGTATGCGCACTGCCTCGCGGTGGTACCGGCTGGGGACCGAGGCGCCGAAGGGCGAACTGCCGCCCGGCGGGCAGGATCGCCTCCTCCAGCTGATGCTGGACGCCGAGATGGCAGCCGGCGGCGGAGCTGTGCAGGGGCAGGACAGGATGGAGGCGGCCATGCGAGCGGCGGAGGAGCATTACTGATGACCTGGATGCACTGCGTAAGCACGCAAGCCGAGGCCGACAAGATGCTGGCCGAACTGCTGAAGGACCTGACGCTGCCGTCCCGGATGCGACTGGCCGCGCTCTGGACGGTCGCCCTGCAAGCGGGCACGGCGGCACGGATGGAGACGGTCAGACCCGGTAAGCCCAAACCGACGACGCCTGCGGATCGTCTGCTGACGGTGACTTATGACCGGGCGCTGCGCGAGTACCTGGCTGCAGCCAGCCTGCCGGCCGTGCGCGCCCTGTCGGCGGGGATCGGTGCCGGGCTGGGGAGTGCCGATCTGCTTCCCCTTGGCGAAGCGGCCGTGGCGGAGGTGCGGGACGTCATCCGCGCGGAGCTGCCGCCGGTGCCGGAGGATGCGGCGACATTTCACTGGCAGAGGGACGAGCTGGACGGCAAGCCGTGGGTCCGCGGCCACGCCAGCTGGCTGCCGCGTGGCTGGCTGCCCGCCATGAGGTGGGCGGTGGAGGTGGCGCAGGAGGAGATCGCTCCCCGCCAGCTGGCGCGCGCGCGGACGCGAGACCTGAAGGAGAAGTTCGGTTCGCTGCGCTGGTATGGGGACGGCCTCTGGCCGCCGGGGCTGGGCGTGCTGGCCAGCCTGGTGACAGAGGAGATCAGCCAGTGGACCTGCGCCGCCTGCGGCAAGCCGGGGCAGGTGCGGTACGACCGCGATTGGTACCTGGCGCTGTGCGACACGCATGCGGCGATGGACGCCGCGGAGGAGGATAGCGTGGCCGCGGTGATGTACCCGCCGCGGCCGGGGGAGGGGCGGGCGTGACCGGCCTTCTGCCGCTCTACGAGCCCAGCTTCCAAACGGCCCTCGACCAGGGTCGACTGCTGGTCTGGCGCTGGCGGTGAGGCTGCTGCTGGAGCTGCGGCCGGAGGCGGCGCCGAACCGGCTGATCCTGGAGTTGGCGGAGAAGGCGCTGCGCCGGCCCGGGGTGCTGGTGGCGGCGGCGGGGAGGTCGGCGGAGATGGAATACAGCTGGGAGCGGCAGCTGTGGGCTTGGGAATTCCCAAGCCCACAGACGCGGAGGGGGAGGCGGCTCGCGCCGCCAGGCTTCTCACAGATGGATCGCGCGGCTGATGGGCAGGCGGCGCGCTGTCGGAAACCAAGGAACGGTGCGGGGAGATTGGGAATTCCCAATTTCAGGCTGGCAGAGGGCGTGTTGGGAATTCCAAATCTCACTGGACCTGCTGAAGGGCACTTGGGAATTCCCAATCAGGGGGGAAGGTGGCGCTCCGCCAGGGTTCTCACCGATGGATCGCGCGGCTGATGGGCAGGCGGCGCGGCGGAAACCGAGGATCAAGCGGGGAGTCCGAACTGTGAGAAACCTGGCAACGAAGACGGCTGAACTCCTCCTCCTGGACTTCGAGGCGTCTGGCCTCGGTCCCGGCAGCTATCCCGTCGAGGTGGGCTGGACAGTTATCCGCGCCGACGACGGCGAGCTGCTGTCCGGACCGACGGCGATAATGATTGCGCCCCACGACGATTGGCCACCGTCAGCTTGGGATCCGGCAGCCGAGGCGGTTCATGGCATCAGCCAGGCGGAGATCGTCGCCCAGGGCCGCCCGGCGGCGGAGGTGGCGCGGATGCTCTGCGAGGCGGCCGATGGACGGCCGGTGCTGGTGACGGCCACAGCGGATGGCACTTGGCTGGCGATGCTGCTGCGGGCGGCCAAGGCCCAGAGCTATGAGCCGCCGAAGGCGCCGGAGGTGCGAGACTTCGAGGCGGAGCTGTCTCTGCGCCTGGCGCCGGACCTTCGGCAACTGCCGGCGGCCGAGCTGCAGATCCGCTTGCAGGAAGTCTATGCCCGGATCGACCAGGCGCACGCCGCGGCGGATGCTGCCCTGGCGGAACAGGGCCTGCGGCCGCACCGAGCCGGGGCGGATGCGCTGCACATGGCGGTGTGGTGGCAGAAGGCGGTGAGAGACTTGGCACCTTGACCCGCCACCTCCGTTGCCCGCGCTGCGGCACGATCCATATCGCCAGCGCCGACTTCGCCGCCCCCGGCGGATGCAGCCGGACCTCCTGCGGGCAGTCCAGCTCGACCTTCATTCCGATGCCGGCCGACCAGGTCCCGCCCCGGGCCAAGTCAAAGCCCGTCTTCTGGGAAGACGATCCGGCTGCCCGCAGCCTGGCGGCCCACCATGTCGCCATCCTGGAGCGGGTCGGCGTCGGTATCTGCCGCTGGAACGACGTGAGCTGGCTGGTGGCGGATGCCCGCTGGCGGGGACGACCCTTCGCTGCCGCCCTGGGCTGGGAGGGCCCGACGGCCAAGCCGCATGACGGGCGGGTGGAGCGCCTGGTCTGTGGCACACCGCAGCTGGTGCTGGAAGCGTTCGACGTCCAGGATCCGATCGAAGCCGGCAGCCCGACGATCGACCAGGTGGAGGATGCCTTGGGCTTCGTCCGGCAGCACGCGGGACCGGACGGGCACGTCCTGGTGAACTGCCATGCCGGGATCGCCCGCAGCACGGCTTTGGCGCTCGGCATCCTGGCGGATCGGCTGGGGCCCGGGCGTGAGGCGGAAGCGCTGGATCTGCTGCTGGAGGTAAGGCCGCAGGCAGCGCCAAACATCCTGATCGTCCAGCACGCGGACCGGGTTCTGGGCCGCCGCGGGGCGCTGGAGCGGGTGGTCCTGGATCATCCCGGGGTCGGCGGACGCAGGCGGAGGCTGGAGGCGGTTCGGCAGGCGTACCACGAGGGACACGGAGGGAGGCGGTGAAGGGGCGGCAGGCGGCCCACCCATTCATGGGAATTCCCAAGCTCGCACCATCATGGGAATTTCCATGATGGTGCGCGGACGCAGACCCGGCGGTATTTCCACAAGGGGCACGGAGGGGGAGGCGATGGCCGGCAAGAACACTCGAGAGGAGCTGGCCAGCCTGGCGCGGCAGCTGCACGCCAGCAATCGCCGGGCTGCCGGCGCCCTCGATGAGGCGCTGGACGCCGTGGATGCCGCCTTACAGGAGATCCGCGGGTACAAAGCGACGCTCCAGACCGCCGAGCACGACGAGGCGGTACGGGCCAGCCTGGAGTGAGGCGCACATCGAGACATTCCGGCGGCTGCGGGATGCTTAGGGCTGCGGGCTAGGTGGGGGGCGCTGGAGAATCGGGCGGAACAGAAGCCGGAGGTGAAGCGGGGCGGGCTGCGCCGGGGCTAAAGGTACACCTCTACCGCGAACGATCTGTTTGTATCGTCGCACCGAGGTGCGGTGCATGCAGGAAGTCTCGCAAAGGCCTTCCCGCTGCGCATCGAAGCGATGACGGCATTGGCGGTATCTTGAAGCACGCTGCCACGGGGCGTTTGGATGCCTATCAGAACCTCAAGCTGAGCGCCGGAATCATCAGGGATCGCACCAGGCTTATTCAGGCATTGTGATGTAATTGCAGATCGCGGCCTGTAGCATAATGCGTTCATTATGCGTCAGATGACATCAGCGCAGGCCAGCGCCGCCCACACGCCGCATCCGGCTCCCGGCTTCACGTAGTTGGCCCCTTCAAGGTTGCAAATGAGCTCAAACCCGGTTACCCACGACAGCGGCGGCACGTTCCGGCGGTCTGTGGCGATGCACTTGAGGCCTGCAAGGACCTCCTCGCTGCCAAGCGGGGCCCTTCTTCCACCGAGGGGTCCGTAATTACCCCATTGTCCGTCTGCAAATATAAGGTGCGTATAGATGAGCACCCCCCATCGCTGAGCCTTGAATGGCGTCTCGCGGGAGATATCCGAGCGGAACCGGATTATCTGGGAAGCCAAATTCTTGTTATTGTAGGCAACTTTAAATTCAAACGCCGCCCCGATCTCGGCCTCCTCCAAATCGATCACAGAAAGGTCCACTTTAGCCCGCTCGGGGACCACGAGCCAGCGGGGAGCCCGGACACCTGGGCCTGCGTGTCGCCATCCGTCAAGACCGTACCGTGTCCGGTTAGCATCGATAAGGGCTGCAGCTTCCGACGCATACCAATGCTCGCTGGCGGCGGAGACCGCGAGATACCGAACCGTGTCAGAGTTTGACCGGAGTCGCTGCAAATAGGCCTGGAAGAATGCAGAAGCGTTCAATGGTTTGTCTCCAAACTACAATCTTGGGAAGTGAGGATCGGTTCTGAGGACGCGTCTCTGCAGGCTTGTCATCGATGCCAGGGCTAAGGAGGGGATGGACGTTGTGTTTCCCGCCACTCCCATGGCATCTGGAATGGGCCAGCCCATACTCCGCGACCTGCAACCTGCGCCTCATGCTGATGAGGCAAATAGAAGTCCGTGAAACGGGTGTAGGCTACCGCCTGCCCGGTGACCACCAACAACGCGCCGATATCTGCCCCTCCCACAGAACACTGGGCAGCGGCACGACCATACCGATCCGTGTCACGGACCCGGCATTCGACGTCCTTGGCAGCAACCAGAAACTCCAGGGCCAGGCGAGATTTGGTGCTACAGGCATAGGTCTGATCAGAACCATCCTTGCATGTCTGCTTGATCTCCGGTGCGTCGATTCCGCAAAGGCAGATCCGTCTTCCGTCAACTCGGAGTGTATCTCCGTCACTGACTTGCTCGACGGTGCCGCGGATCGATTCAGCGGCATTGGTCGTAGTCGCCGCGCAGAGCGAAAGCAGCGCGGCCAGCCCCACAGCATACATTAGCGGGTTCACATGGCCCTCCGAGAAAGTTGATCCGCCGCCAAGTGGAACCAGTGGCGTGGCTGCTACGCCTCGCCAGCCTGCAGCTGCCAGCTCCCCTCGTGAAGTGTGAACCGCGGCCGCCGATCGGCAGGGCAGGCGCCGTTGGCATACTGGTCGCCAGGAAGCAAGCTGATCCACCAATCGCCGATCCGATCAGCCCGATGCAGGCTCCAGCTACATTGTCCGTTCGGTAGCATTGTGTCTGAATGCCAAGGCTGCATCGGTTCATTTGCATCGAGCGAGAGGGGCAGCAGCGCGTCGTGATCCGCCGCGACCTGAACATGATCGAGGATCTGTTCGCGGTTCTGGATCAGGAACTGGAAGCAGTCACCATCGCGATTGACACACAGCAAACCAGGCGGATCGACCGTCAGGAAGTGCTCCACGACGCGCGTGTCGCGCATTGCCTGCGCGAGGAACGTGACCACCGCGGGGTCAGCAAGGAAACACTGCTCAGCACAGACGATCCGGCCGACAACGTCCGTTGCCTTCAGGAAGTAGGCACTCTGCGCAGAGGCAACGGCTCTCCTGATAAGGTCTGGCGCTGCGATGTCGCCCTTCTTGATGAACTGGTCGATCAAGCCGTCATTGAAGGCGCGGATGGCCAAGCTCTCGTCTGCCTGCCCGGTCAGAAGAATCTTCTGCACCGGTGAGCCGGTGAGCTGAGCGCAGAACTCCAGGCCGGTCATGCGAGGCATGTCGAAGTCGACCACGACGCAGGCCAACTCCTGGATCCGCTCCGGTCTGGCCGCGACCGCACTGATGTGCCCGCAATGGACCCTCAACGCCTTATCCAGCGGGTCGCCGGGCAGCTCGTTCATATCATATGAGGCCAGCGGACTCGTGAGGCCACGCAGGGTGCTGCTGTGCACAGCTGCACGGCGCTGCACCCATTCAAGCGCTAGTGTGGGATCTACGAAGGCTTCACAGCGCTGATGGCGGTCCAAATGGAACGCAAGGCTCTGTAGGAACATCGGGTCGTCATCTACCGCCACGATGGTGGTCAGATGGTGGAGCGGCGACATCAGCGGGACAGTGCTACAGGATCGCATGGCTTTACGCGCGCTCCAGGGCGGGGAAACTAAGCGTGACGCGGGTAAACTCCCCCTCTTTCGAGTCAAAGGCAATTTCGCCGCCAAAGCACCTCATGACCTGCGCACAATACGACATGCCGAGGCCGATTCCACCGTCCCCGCAGTGAGTCGTGAAGAACGGTTCTGTGACATGGGGAAGCACCGCGGCACCTATCCCCTGCCCCGTATCCTCGAAGATCAACCGGTTGACCCTGGGTCCATGTTCGAGGTGAACGGAGATAACGCCTTTGCCGGCACCTGCTATGGCCCTGAGGCTGTTCTTGAGGAGATTGAAGAGAACATGACGCATCAGCAGGTCGGACCCACGGTAGTCAAAGTCCTGCGCCACATCGACGGTCATCAGTGCGCGCTGATCCGGA
The DNA here is from genome assembly GCA_029853055.1 of Scenedesmus sp. KT-U. Taxonomy (NCBI): domain Eukaryota; kingdom Viridiplantae; phylum Chlorophyta; class Chlorophyceae; order Sphaeropleales; family Scenedesmaceae; genus Scenedesmus; species Scenedesmus sp. KT-U. The sequence continues at coordinate 8,230 of JARWLF010000730.1, forward strand.
CGGAACGGGTATTGATCAAGAGCACGGGCCAACGTGTCAGACATCGAAAGCACCTGCAGCTCATTCGGCCTGATTTCCGGTCGGGTCGAATTGGCAAGTAGGATGTCCAGCAGCGTGCTGGCGGCGCGTGTCTGGAATGAAATGCGATCCACGGCGCCCAGAAACCCTCCTGCATGGTCCTGGGACATTGAAGCGACACTGTCGGCGCCGGTCCGCAGGGCGTCCACATCCAGCTGGATGGCGAGGAGTGGCGTCCGGATCTCGTGCGCGACACTTGCTGCCACGGCAGCCACGGCTTTGAGGCGATTCCGTTCCACCTGGTCACGGATCCAGCTCGCATTGAACAGCGCACCTCCCAGAAGAACGAAAGCCTGGACAGGAAACGTTTCGACATAACCGAGCGGTAGGGGGGAGTTGGAGGTGTTCAAGGTGAATGCGCCAATGGCCAGCAGACTGCCGACCACATGCAGAACGACCATGCGCAGAGGGTCCAATAACAGGGCAAGGAAAATCACCGACGAGATCAGAGACATCTGCCACGCCGGCGTCGCCCCGTTCATCAGCAGCATGAATGTGAAAAAGAAGGGAATGTTGATGGTTCCGAGGAGGAACACGTAGCAGCGGAGAGCTCGGCGCGGTAATCGCTGGAGCAAATGCCAGAAGAGGAGTGGGGCCGAAGCGGCAACACACGCAAGGCGCAGAGGCAAGTTCTCATACGGTTGCGGGAATAGATGCTGCCACACGAAATAGAACGAGGGGAAACCGATCACTGCGACCAGTCCCAACATCTTCATCTGATTGGGGCGTCGCTCGAATCCAGTGCTGCGGTACCCATCTATCAAGGCGCACACCGCATCCGTCAACCACGACGATCTACTAGAGTATGGCATTACAGACCTGCAATTTTAGTTGCACGGTGAGGTGCATACCTCCTCATGCTTTGCCTCCGTGGACAGTCACACACCACATGGAGGCGAAAATGCAGCATTCTTTATCGATCCTCAACTCAGAATGTAAGGGGATTAGAGTTGCACCACCCAACCCAGCTGTTTTGAGCAGTCGTGTCCTGGCGAGTGTCGCCCCCGGGGGGCGAGCCTACAACGGACGGCATCTCCTTGGTGGCCGAGCGCCTAAGCCCGGTGCCGTTCTCATGCGTTCGAACGACTACCTGCAGATCGGCGGCCACCCGCATATTGTGAACGCGGAAGTCCAGGCCCTGCGGGAAGGTGGACATGGTGAGTTGGTGTCACGCGTTTTCGTGCATGGGCAGCCGGATGCACATCGTGCCTTCGAGCATCGCTTGGCGGCACTCGCCCAAGCCGAGGACGCGGTGCTCTGCATGTCCGGCTACTGCGCCAATGTGGGCCTGCTCCAGGCCATCGCCTGCGCCGAGACGCCCGTCTACATCGATATGAAGGCCCACGCGTCCCTGTGGGAAGGTGTCAAGAGCGCCGGCGCAGCCCCTTCTCCTTTTCGACACAACGATCCTGATCATCTGGAAAGGCAGATTAGGAAGCGCGGCCCTGGCATCGTGGTTATCGACGCGCTGTACAGTACGACCGGGACAATCGCACCACTGCGCGACTTCGTTGAAGTCGCTGAGCGGGGCGACTGTGTGGTGGTAGTCGACGAAACCCACTCTTTCGGGGCGCAGGGGCCAGATGGCGCGGGCTCGGTCGTCGCCGAGGGTCTGGCCAGCCGCGTACACTTTCGGACGCTTGGGCTGTCGAAGGCGATCGCGAGCCGGGGGGGAGCTGTCCTCTGCTCAGGTCAGAATGCCGACTACTTCCGCTACGAAGCGTGGCCGATGATCTTCAGCACCACCGTGCTCGCCCACGAGGTTGCCGGTTACAATGCCGCATTGGACGTGATCCGGGATGAACCCTGGCGGCGCGCCCGGCTTCAAGAGGTTCATGGCCGGCTAAGGTCAGGGCTCGCCGAACTCGGCTACGATGTCTCGGCCAGCGATGCCCAGATCATTTCGCTGGTCGCGGGTTCCGAAGACGCGGTCGTTGAACTGCGCAATGCGCTCGAAGAGCATGGCGTTTTTGGGTCGATCTTCTGTGCACCGGCCACAGCCAAGAACCGAGCGCTCGTTCGGCTGACCGTCAATTGTGGCCTCACCGATAATGATGTCCTGCGGGTGATGGCTGCTGCAGCGACCGTTCGGGATCTGCCGGGGATGGATGTCCGCCTGGCATGTCTGCAGGAGGGGCTGAAAGGTTCGCGCATAGCTGCCGAGTGATGGACCAGTGGGGGGTGGTCCCGCCCCCCACTGTCTCAGCAGGCAATCCGCTCTGCATCAGGAGCCCGAAGAACTTCGGCCAAATCGACGGCTCCCGGGTCTTGATCGGCGAGAAGGCGCCAGTACTGGATCACGAACATCCTTGTCGCCGCCGTCAGCCCAAGCGCGCCCCGACGAACATCCACCTCCGTCAGGACGTCAGCGATGCTGACATGTTCCCTACGGCAAAGATCGTCAAGCGCGTCCCACATCCGGGGCTCCATTCGCATTGAGGTGCGATGCCGGGAGACGGTGACGTTCCGGATGATGGGTTCCGCGAAAATGCTAGCAGCGGGCTGGGCATCAGCAGGACGGGATTTGCGGTGCGGCATGGAAAACCGAGCTAGCAAATGCGGCACTGCAAGCCTGCTTCAAAGAGGGTTCCAGAGTCAACAGCTGTAGGTTACATATCTGCGTATGCCGGCAAATCAGCGGGCAGCTGCTGCTCTGATGCAGGGGGCCATCGTTGGAGAACATCTACCCGGCATACGCAGGCCGCATGCCGGGCAGAGCCAGCCCAGGGTTAACGAGGCGAGTTTAGCAGGCCTCCGGGCGGTTTGGCCCCGGCACAGCAGCTCTTATCGCCGGTCCGGGTGGTGCTCCGGCAGGGATAGCTGCGTCAGCGAAAGCTCAAGCAGGCGAAACGAGGGACCATTCGGGTGTTCCTTTCCACTGCAGTTCCCATGTGGCGCCGAGCCGCACGTTCTGGACTGCGCTCGGATCGAAAACCACGAGACAGCGCTCTCCTGGACGGCGGACTGACGGATAGATCAGGCCGCGATGCCCGTCCCGCTGCAGAACGCTCGCCATAGCTTGGCCGAGCGGGTAGCCGACGCTCGGGTCGGGATTAAGTGCCGGGTGATCCGGCTCATCGATAATGTCCGGAAAGTCGCCGATGAAATCGGCGAGCAACTCCACATACCTTGCCTCGTCGCGGTAGATGCCGACGAAGCCCAGTTCGCGCGTCCGGTGCCATGCCACCTCCGCAACTGAGGTCATACTCTCCCAGCTGCAGTACCAGGCGCCCCTGGCCTCGTCGTTGAACCGGTTTCCGCCGGCCCTGGTGTAGGTGAAGGCAGCGTTCACATGGCTCTGCCCATAAACCTTCAAGTCCTTCTTGCGGCGTGCCCAGGCGAGTTCCCGGGTATCGAGATGGATACTGCGGCCTCTTTCCGCCACCAGACGGGCACTGGTGAGACCTTCGATCTCCGCCAGCACCGCCAGTTCATCATCAGTGTCGACAAGCCCTCGCAGTGCTGGCGGCTTGTGATAGGTCGCGGGGATGAGGCGGACAAGCGCCCGATCCCCGATGGTCGTGATCCTCACATCCCACCCCGCAGGGCATCAAGATAGGCGCGGACCCGCAGGAACTGCGGCAGGCCGTCCTGGATCATCGTGTCCACAGGTCGAGCGCCGGAAAACAACGGGCCGCCGTTGGGCAGCGTCATCCATCTTGCGGCGATATCTTCGCCGAAATAAAGCTTCAGCGACTTATAGATGCCGATCAAGGCACTAAGCCGCAGCATCTGGTCATGTGTCAGGTCACCGGCGAAGTTCGGCTTACGGGCACGCTTCCAGGTGCTCTCCGACAAATCGGCGAGCGCGGCCGCCTCTGCCAGCGACAGGCCCCACTCCGCAGCGATTCTACTATAGGCCTTGAGTGCAACAGCCGCTTGGTCCGCTTTGGGCGCATTCCTCAGAGCGAGTGCCATAGAGACTCTCCTTTGCTGATCATCGACATTTTGGCCATATGAGCCAAATGTCAAGACCAATTGAACTTATAGGCGCTGATCGTCGAGGCATTCTGCTGCTCGCGGCGGGTGGCCCAGACGGCGGCCTAAATCACACTTCCGGACGCCGGTCCACGATCCGGCCCCGGTGCAGCAGCTCATACCGCCGGTCCGGGTGGCGCTCCGCCAAGGACACCATGCCCGCATGGGCCGCCACGCGGCAGTTGGCCAGCAGCCAGATCTCAGTGGTCTCGCCGGCGGCTCCGTGGACCTCCTCGACGCGGTACCCCCAGTTAGAAACTGCGGACTATGCGGGGCGCGCTCCGAGTGACCGGGAAGCGCTCTTAGCCCCTTCCGGGCATTAATTCGGGAGCCCCTCAAAATAGCGTGATTTCCTGGCCGTTAGGATCATATCATTTTGTATAGGAGCGCGTGTCCGGTTACCGGATCAAAGGCCTATTGTGCTGGACACTTGGCTCTGGGCTAGAAAACTACCCCAGAGCATAGTCTTCGTGGGGTTTTGCAGCACCTCAGCGGATAAGCAAGGCATGCGTTAAAGATTGTATGGTTAATAAGTGGCAGATGACTGATATAATTGTCCGGTTACAACTGAAGCAATGCGCGCATCGGGTAACTGACCAGAAATACGACATGAACTATCAGTCCTTCAGTATCGACCTATCTGTCCGGTTACCGCTTTCTCACTTGGTAATCGGACACTTATTTTGTCCAGTTAACGTAAGGAGTGCTCCGACCCCTGTACAAAGGGCCGCTAACCCAGCCCGCAGATAACAGCTGTCCAGTTCACACCTTAGAGGCGTGCATTCCCATGACCCGATGGAAATCCCCCGAGTCCACACCCCCGGCGCCCCCTCCGGCCGCCCCGGAACCAACCGCGGTCACCCCTCCCCAGGTCACCGAGGCAACCTCCAACCACTACCGCCGGGTCGCCCGCCAATACTCTGAACGGGCCCGCCTAGAAGGCCGCGCACCCCAGACAGGCAACCTCATCGTCGATGGGGCCAACGCACTGGCCGAAGGGGCATCGCATATCTTCAGAGCCACCTTCAGGGCCTACCGCGCCGCCTTCCTCCACGTGCTCGCCGAAGACCCGTCGCCGGAGAGCCTCGC
>JARWLF010000731.1:0-13371 GCA_029853055.1 Scenedesmus sp. KT-U
TTCTGCCCCGCTACCTTCTTGCCTGCAGGATCTTCTGCTGCTACCTTTTCTGCTCACAGGCACACAATCAACTGCAGACCACACAAACCGCAAGGTGACGAACGTTTTTCAGCAACAGTTTGAGACTTAGGAAATGTGAAACCATAATCCTGATAACAACATCAACAACCAGTGTCTCTATGTGTAGCACACTGTGTGCATCACTGGAAGCCTTCTGCCAGAGACGGTCTCACAGCTCTGTAGCCCGTGCCATCGCCAAGCTTCATGCTTCGGTTTTGGCCCCAACAAATGAGCGGCGTTGAGAGGAGGGTCACTGAGGTGCTTGGCCTCAGCGTGTGCTTCACCAGATTTTGAAAGGAGGTATGCTCAGGGTTCTGTCCTGGGCCCCAGCGGTTGGTGCCGCTTGTGAACCTCAATCAGTCATCCCAGATGATGAGCATGGCCAGCAGCTCAGGTGAAAAGGGATGTGAGGGAATCGAACCCCCCGTGTGTGACAGTTCTGCAAGAAGCTGTCACCATGACTGCAGCCAGCCATCCCTGACGTGGGCTGACAGAGAGTTTCCTCCCTGCCAGCCCACGGGTGAGGAAGCACATCACCTGGCCAGTGGGCTCCTCACCAAGTGCATGCAAGCCATTGCCAAACGTGTGCACATGTGCCAGGCGAGACAGTGTGCATACACACAGCATACATACACACAGCATACATACACACAGCATGCATACCTACCAGGACGGCCTGTGTGAAGCAGCAGAAGGTCAGTCACAGGTACACAACCAGCCACTGGGTATGAACCCCTTTTTGGCCAGGGCTCTAATGTACGTATAAATCTGCACAGAAATATACGCCTCGGATGCTCGGAGGTATACGCGGATTTGGCTGCCCATGCTTATTCACATCCTTTGGCAGCAAATGGCATCTGCTAAGCATGTTGAGCATCATGGTATGCCTACCTGATGCATGAGCATGCACAGCCAACGCGTGACAATGGGTCAACCTCAGAAACACCCTCGAATCGTCGGTCACTCCACGACCTCATATTGATGACTCATCATAGGGTGACCCAGTGTATGCAACCAACGGGACAAACCCTGTCACATAGCCAGACCTGGGTGTTGTCACTGTGGCCCCATCACATACCTGCCAACTGTTGCTTCATACTCCCACCCACTGCTCTTCTTCCGTAGTAACCACTTTAGCTTGGGGTTGTCAACAGGAGCTCGCAGCCATACAGCTAGGGACCGTTTACCATCCTTGCGCATAAGATCCTGTACTGTTGTTGGCGCGTTGATAACCCGGTCAGTGACCAACATGTGTAGCTGCTTCTTCCTGATGCTGAGAGCATGTTCTGGGACGCTTAGGGACACAGACACCTCCTCATTGAGCTTTGGCAGCTTGTGGGAGCCGGAGGCCTTGCACTCATAGACGCATAGCCCCTGCTGCGTCCTATGCAAAAGCAGATGTGACATGTATACAAAGCACTTAGAACACTGAAGACAATGCCAAGTGATGTTATAAACAGTGCACGATGATGTGCAAGCTTTGCCGCATAGCATGCTGTGCACTGCCAGAGTAACAGTTACTAACGGTTGAACATGGTGCATGCCATAGCTGACTGGAGTCATTGTCTGACAATGCATGTCCGATAGTATGTGACTCATGATGCACCAGTTCAGCACTGCGTAGTCTACACCAGAATCAAGTTGATGTTGCGAGGAGGGTGTGTGCCCAATTGCCAAATAGGCTGTGCTCAGAAGGCACAAATAGGCTGTGCATCCAGCAGCCAAAATGGTTGGACACATGTGGCTGCATCACACATATGCTGTGCCACAATGCCGATTTCATAGCAAAAAGAGGTCCTGGCGTTAGCTACGGCAGCTGTTCTAGCTTTTTGTACGTCTGGATTCGGTGTGCTGCAGCAGCATGGCACCTTGCATCGGAGGGTGTACTACAAGCTTGAAGCTCATGGGTATGCCGATTAAGTGACTTACCACACCGCAAAGTCCGCAGGGTCTCCAGACTCCTGTTGTCCTTGCACCCATACAAGCAGCTGTCCCAGGGAAGCATGCAGCACAGCCAGGAGCAGGCCAATCATCAGCTCCCCAGCATCTCCAGTCTGCAGGATGCAGCACATGTGAGCAAGCATGCTGGTAAGCACTTTCAAGGTCTGATCGCTGCCTAGCTGGTGACAGGGTGATACCCCAGCCTGAGGATTTCTTGGCAGCTCGGCTATGCACTGGAGTGGCTCCTAAGCAGGACACGCACTAGGCATATGACATATGACACATGCTGCGAACAAGAGGATTTCAGGTCAACAGAACTGAACCCATGCTTCAGCTGAATTTATCACCTGCTTGTTGGTGGATGTGCTCTCTATGTACCTGATGGGTACGCAATTGATCAAGAAGTCTAGCCTGAGCATAAGGATACAGAAACTGCTCAAGAGACACTCGAGTATGTCTTCAGCAGTTTGGATTCCCTGCCCATACACTGTGCCATCCAGCTCCAGGAACTCCACACCAACCAGTTCAAGGATGTTGACCTTGTGAGCTGCACGCAACATCACAAGCTGCAGGAACTCAAGGCTGTTGTTGCTCTCCTGGTCACAGCACCAGCAGAGCTCCTCAAACCCTCCTCTGTCAAGCTTGGGCACAGGACTCTGAGGGACTGCTTCAAATCTGCTGAAGACGAGCCTTCTCAGCGTTCCAGCCAGCTGTTCCACCATTGAGTTGGTCGGAGCCTCATGCACACTGCCGTCTGTAGACTGCACACATGCCTGTTGCACAGCATCAACAACAGCCCTGCAGAATGACAGCAATGATTCTGCTTCAGTGAATGTGTACTTGCACACATATATGCTATTGCAGGAGGGTCACCCTAAGCTTATGTACTGGGCCTCTGTCTTCACATGCTTATGTGCTGGCTTTCCAAGATCAGCAAAGCAAGAGGCCATGAAATGACAGCATGGATCTCTGGCAGCTGTACACCCAACTTTTCAGGCAACTTTGACACCATACCAGTGTCCTGCTCAACAGAGTAGTGAAAGCCACTTACCATGCAAGCTGTTGGGCTAGGTCTCCTTCGAGCTGCATCCAACTGCCGATTATAGCAGCGGCTGCCACAACCCAGATCACACTTTGATTACGATCATACTTGGCCAGTGCTACTCGATGATCTTGTTCTTCCAGGTCTTGCTCCCTGTTGTACAGATCAGGCGATTGCTGGAAGCTCAGTGCACACAAGCGTTCCTGCACTGCAGCTGCAAGCAGCAGTACATGGCATATGAACCAAATGTCAGTGGCTGGCAAGTGTCTGGAGTTGTAAGTAGTTCTGCTGATGGTGGTGGAGGATCCTCCCAGCATCCAACAGACTTGGGTACACAGTAGGGTCAGAGTAAGTATACAGGATCCATAGGCTGGCAGGACGACTGGGCGGTCACCGCTTCAAGCCTGCAGGATGTACTGGACATAGTATGCTGGAGATATTCTTGCACCAATGCACAGCGCACTAGATGCTATACCGTATAGCATTATGATGACAGTCCGATCATAATCATGACTTATTGGTTTGCTCTGGTTGCTGGTGCCCTACTAGGTAACTTGAAGTTACCCCATTTGGGACATGAAGCAGTCCACTGGCAGTACTGCTTGTGCATCTGTCAATGTTGCCATGGGTTCAGTGAGCATGCTGTGAGCACCCACTCCATGTCACATGTGTACAGCATCTAGTAGCTTTAAGCAACTCATTGCATCATCTCCTGTACTCACCCTCAAACTTGGTGCCACAGAGCTTGAGTAGCTCACAACAGAGAGGAAGCATGAGGAACAGCGCACAATTCAGAGCCAACACCAGGGCCTCCGGCGTAACCTCATCCTCAGGCAAGCCCTCAAACCTCCATAGCTGGTCCAGGTGTTCCTGCAGTATGACATACCGTATGACAGTCAAATGGCCCTGTCTCTGTGTAACCTCTGCTGGCAGTCAGCAAGACAATTGCACTGCTTCACCAAGGACAGCAGGTGACCATCGACCATATGTGCTACAGCTGGCTATCACTGATCCAAATGACTGATTGTATCAGTGGTGGCATGCACTCTGAGAGTCTGTGACTGCTGTGTAGCAGATATACTTGGACCTACCTGGTAGCTGTCCATGTCGAACGCTCCTTGTTCTTGACTGTTCCACCCAGACAACAAGTAAGCCTGTTTGCACGCAGTTGGCATGTGTGGCGTTGGATACAGACATCAGTTATGGTTCCAGGAGGCCAGTCAGTGTTGGAGGCTCAATGACTTGCTGCCATGCATCAGACCTGGATGCAGTCAGCTGGAGCCCACAAACACTGGAAGAGATTATTAGTGCTGTTACCACCTCCATACGTCTACTGCGGAGTCCCGCTTCTGGCTTCCACAATGGTGGTTCCTAGTGCTTCACTGCTAGCTGCAACATGGTGGGACAACAAGCAGTTGCATACCACACCGCTCACCTTTGAATCTCACGGTCAACAGGCGTGTCTCGAGCTCCGGCTTCTGCCCTCCTGTAAAATATACATTGAGACAATTGACAGAAGCAAACACAGTATTGCTGACAAACATGCTGCATGCAGACAGGGAGTCCACTCGAGCTCGTGTACTTTGACAACACTGCCCTGGCATGGCGAGCATCCAACCTCGTCAAGGCTACAGTAAACTGATGCTAGTCTGTTAATCGTACCTTGTCGCCGGCGAAGAAACAAAGGTCGGTCACACTTGCTTCCAGGCGCAGTACAGCTCCGCTGTACAGACCAATTGTCGTTGTTCAACCTTCTTGGATGATTTATCAATTTAGTTATTACAACCGCAGGTGCTTTGTTGTCGAGAGACGTGGGCTTGACTAAATAGGCGCAACTCTGAAGTTCGAATTGGCTGTCGCGACACACAGCACTAAACCCATCCTTGCTGTTCAATGATGCAGCAAACTGCTGCAAGTTGTTAGGTGATTGGTAGCCCTTGTTTGAGCATGTGAATCACATGCACGCAAGCAGACTTGCAATCACGCAGCACAGCTGCTGTCAATAAGTTTGTCAGTCAACGTCAGCTGCAGCCACGCATGGCCAGCAGGCCAGCTGCAGCTGCATGTCACGTGCAAGTTGTATATGCTTCGTACTGTCCAAGCCATTTACTTCTGGTCACAGTGAAGCGGGCGCACAGAGACATGCGAGCTGTACCGTGGCTATTCTGCTGTGCACTTTCTGGGCCAGGCTGCAGGAGGCAGGCATATGAACGCAGGCTTCAAAACTAGATGCTGTAGACCAGCACAACCCGCTAATCTATCAGCGACTACTCAGCTGTGCATCCCTACTTGCAACCAAGGTGACTATCTCTGTTTCTGATTGTTATCTTCTTACACTCTGGCAGTTCTTTCCCACATGCTATATGACACTGGTGTTGAATGATGATTGAATAGTGATGTCAATGCCGATGTGCCTACAGCATTGCTTACATGTATACGTCTCTGCACTGCAGGTGCAGAAGTCTTGCTTTTGTTCACCTCTGCAGCTGCTTGAAGCGTGCCGTACCTGTGGGCTATGACAACCTGTGGACTCGCACAAGCTGCTGTGCATCCTTGCCATTAGCATGTTCGCGGGACTACAACAAGTAAGTGGCACCAGCCTGCAGGAAACCACCCTGTGCTGCTTTGCTTCAGGCAGCACAGCCCAGTACTGCATCTAGCTGCGCATTGCAGGGGTGCGCTTGCCACTGAACGGCTTGCATAACTGTGATACTTGTGAAGGCTTCTGCACCAAGCTACGTGTTGCTGTCAGGCCTAGTACAGTCGTTGGTTGCTGCTTGATGTTGAGCCCGCTACTGGCCGATCCACAACAAGGCAGTCGAGCTGATGCGATGCTGGCATGGCAATTTGGCTCAATCACTCAGGAGACAACTCCTGCACATGAGGTGTGTTTGTAGATGCACTACTGTTGGGTGGCGCTGCAAGGAACCACTCTTCCCCGCAGAACGCTCGGAGCAAGCCATTGCAGTGGCTTCTGCATTCAAGAGACAGTTCCTGCCCATGGGAATGATGCTGGTGAACGCCGGAAGCAATGACGTGGGTTGCTGACTCTTATGCTCCTCAACTTACTGTTTCCAGTAAATCACTATTTGCAGCTGCCCTTTGACTGAACCAAGAGCGTTGTTCAGATCGAACGGCAGTGCAATGATACATGCAACTACGCTTGCTGCCTGCAATCCAGCACCATACAAGATGTCAGGAAAGAACATAGCTGCAGCGCCTCTGAGGCAGCCGCTTACATAGCTGCCAGGTCACGTGTTGTGTCAGTTGAAAGGTCAGCCGATACCTTGTTGGAACCCGGACTTCAGTCGTAAGGGGCTGCTCCCCAAATTAGCTTGGAAGCTTGTTTTTTGTTACCAACAGCGCGACAATTTCAATCCGATGTCTCAAAGCAGATGCCAGAGCTGCGGCTTTGGCACAGCATGCAAAGTGATGATGAGGACTTTTCACAAGTCCGCAGGACACAGGATAAGCCTGCGTGTCAAACTGCTGAGGCGACAAGTTATCAGCACGCCTCGAGTCGCTTCCTTTAGCTCATGCTCAGCATATCATCAAGCGCATGCAGAGGGTGGCAGACAGCTTGCGAGTGCACCAGCTCCCATCCACGCACGAACACTCGGTTGGCTCCAAGTCCTCTTTGACACAACCTTACTCATTTGATAGCAATTTACATCAAATTGAGTTCTACAGCACAAGAGTCAACCACCAGCCCAATACGTTCTCAACCAGTCAAGTTGTCCAGTCCCTGCAACCACTACTACCCTTGCAGTGCTCATACTGCGATTATCCCCAGCAGATAGCATCGCTACAGGACATAGCGACATACACGTATACCGCATATTGTATAGGTCTGGGCGACATCCCGACTACAACAAGCTCAGGTTGGAGGTGGATACATCACAAGCCGAAGGTGCTGTACTGCACCTGACCATGACAGCTGTTGTGAGCTGCTGGAGCTTGGTTCCAAGTCATAAGTGCCAGCCCGTCATCCGCAGAGCCTCCCGTGTGTATGATATAGTGAGTAAAGTTTGCAGTTTGCGTGGGCAGTTGGCAGTCTGCAATGGTTTCATAGCTTTCAAAGTATGCCATATATCAATTGAACTTGAATCAAGGACAGTAAGATGCCTGTCGCAGTGAAGCAAGTGTCAGCTGTCGTATTCAAACAGCAGGCTGCGAGCATTTATCTTCGTTGTCTGCAGCGAGAACCCGCTGCAACCTGTTGCAGTGAGGGACAGACCAAACCTTGAGGCTGACGTCACACGTATAGAGAAGGTACAGAACACTCCAGCAGCAGCAGGGGTGATAGATGTTTCTGCTTCTGTCATCCACAACAGAGATTCATAAGTATGGATAAGATACATGTTATCGCAGTATCCAAGGAGTGTAAGCAGTGACACTGCATCATTGCGTTAACAGACAGGCACAGGCATCACAACACGTTTGTCAAATGTTGCTTATCAGGGTTGGCGACAGTCGTGAACTCGCCCTTGAAGCCCACTATGAGTTTGGTGCTGTCTTGCTGCTGGAGAGACCAACATACCCCTGGCAGCAGCAGCAGCAGCAGCACTGATGAAAGGCAGCAGGAAATGAGTCGTTATCACTGTTGCGACTGCTGCTGCTGCTGCTGCTGTTGGATCTTCGCACTAAATCTGCCCAATCCTATCCTGTGTTTGCACAATCGTTGTTCCTTTCAAACACCATCATTGCCTGCTTCAGAGCCCGACCATCTGATCTGCCAACCAATTGCTTGATTCACGATTGTTCTTGTTGTTGCTTCTTTGTTCGTTTTTGGCATTGCGGCAACATTGTGCAATGTCAAGCTTCCAGTGGTTGCAAAACTAAACTCCGTCGAGGCTCACCAAATAACAAAGCTAGCTCGGAACATCACGCATGCACTAGAGGCAGCAGCAGCAGCAGCAGCGGTGCAGCCGTTGTCACAGACTACTGCCATCACCACCACCAACACCACCAGCAGCAGCAGCAGCAGCAATAATCTTGGCAGCAGCAGATCTGGGCCAAGTCTACTATCCCTACCTCCTGAGCAAATAGTAGCAGCAGTAGAACACCTTCCAAATACCAAACCCCAGCAGCAGCAGCAGCAGCAGCAGCAGCAGTGGTATAGCTCTATACCCAGCTGTCGATGAGGGTTCATCATGCCTTCACCCAGCCGCAGTGGTCTCCCCTTAAGAAACCTGGTTGACCATCCTGGGGTTTGGCAAGATGCTTGGTTGAGGTTTCCGACACCTTGCGAAGACGGTGAGGCAGCGTGGCTGTCCAGCACTTTGGTGATCTGTACGCTTAGATCATGCAGCAGCTGATCATGATGGGTGCAATCGATATTGCTTTCACATTCAATCACAGGTACGAGACGTTGGGGAGTTTTGCACAAATATGACGCTGACATTGCATGCATGAAGCCCACACAGCAGCAGTTGTAATTTTCCCTCCGGATGTGTTTGATCAGACATGTGAATTGCATTGTCTGTATGATGCATGGACCTTAATGGTCTGTCATCAGCTCTTCCTCTAGCACCTGGACTCTTCACCTTCCCACCTCAGCGGCAGCAGCAGCAAGGGAATGCACCGCCCAGCAGCAGCAGCAGTAAGGGCAGTGGCAGCAGTGAAAGCACTTTTGATATGGCCAGGTGACCCACTGGCAGGCAGCAGCAATGTTTTGGCCTGTATACATCATACATGATGCAATGTTAGTGTGCTGATTATGCATGTGTGGACGTGATGCTGCAACAGGCGATACAGCAGCAAGGAACCTGCCGATCACAACAGATTGCCGCCGCTGCTGCTGCTGCCGCCACATGTAGGAGGGTGCTGCCAAGGCTGCTCTGCCTCTCAGGACATCTCTGCTGCATTGAAGCCGTGGCTGCTGCTGCTCAACACAGACTACAACGAGGAGTATGTATATGGACAAGCTTGGTGAGATTGTTATAACAAGTTACAACAATTGTCATGTTGCAACAAGGTATACCCACAGACAGTGCTCATCCAACTTTCATCAGATGAAGTTTGAGATTGCTTGGGCTGCTGATGCATGTAAAGTGACTCTCTCAATGCTGCTACTGCTGCTGCAGTGGCTGTGGCTGTGATGATGGTCATAATAGTGACTATTCCTATTCAGGGTGGCGGTGATGTGATGAGGTGTGTTGCAGCAGCAGCAGCAGAACGTCTTGTGATAATTGTGGGAGAGCATTAGACAGCTGAGAGGTGATCAGCAGCAGCAGCAGCGGCAATGCTGGCAGCAGCAGCAGGGCTGGCAGCAGTGGTGTATCAAACCTACTTGCAAGGGACATTGCTATAACCTGTATGTACCAGCCAAGCAACACTAGACAGTCATTCACCAGAATATCATTGCTTGGTGATGATGATGCTGTCACTGTCGTAGGTGTGATTCTGCTGTGCTGCTGCTGCATGCCGGTCAGCCATCTGCTGCTGCTGCTGACTCAGCATGGGCTATCAACACAATAAGACAGCGTCCAGGGTAGCAGCAGTTCTGACTCAGACCCGTTGAATGTGAGTTGGCCAATGATATGTGGAAGCTGTTTAGTCATGATCAAGGCATCAAACCTGCCAGGTAAGGGCATGTTGTACTGCACACAAGTTGTACTGCACAAAAGTAGGAAGCAGGTACTGAGAAATGCTGAGAGTACTTCATACACTGCATGCAGGTATGTGATGATTATGGAGAAGACTCACTCATACAGCAGCCTGCACCGCTTGAGCAGTATGAGTGCAATCGGCTTTGCTTGTCGACTGAACACGCTCCCTGGCTAGTGCACTGCATCAACGGATTCTCCTTGTTGCTGCTGCTTGTGTCCCTTCTTAGGACCCTCACTGGCTGGTGCAGAAGTGTGAGGGGCAACAGCAGAGGGCCAGCAAGGCAAAGAAGTTGTCGAACTGCCATATGTAGCAGATGAGAACCACGGTGAGGACCCTGAGCTGAAGATGTTGCCACCTTCACATGACAAGCCATGTCAGGAGCTCAAAGCAGGTATACTGGTAGCGGGGAAAGAGGTGAGCAGCAGGTCATCGACTGGTGCAGTCAACAGTCAGTGTCATGCTCTTCTGTCTGCAAGGTAACCCTTGCTTGACATGGGTACGCAACATCTGCATGCAGCCGTCAAGAACAGGGAGAGTAGGCAGTGGTATGGTGATTGTTGACTCATCGTAAAGTCGTTGCCAAGATACTACTACCTCATGTTGACTGTTCAGAATGCTTTCAGTGGTGCATGTGTAGTGGGTCACGCTGTCTGCTGCCTGCCATTTTGTCCTGCAGCCTGTGTACAAAGCCATCAGCACTTATGTCAAATAGCTGCAAGTTGTTGTACCCTCTAGGTCCACCAGCAGCAGTACCGCAGCCCCGACAGGCTCACAGCAGCCTTCAGCAGCAGCAGCAGCAGGCAGTACACTTCCATCAGGCACAGCAGCAGCTGCTACTGCAGCCCAGCAAGCTGCAGGCACCGGGCAAACTGGCTGCAGAAGCAGCAGCACAATCAGCAAGCGCAGTGTGACACTCACTGAGCAGTTCTTTCTCTCGTGCAACTGACGGTTTATGAGTGTTTTGTAGTAGAAGGCCGCATCCAGGCTCTCACACAACGTCCGTGGTGGAAAGACAGCCTGGTGGCGTTTTCAGTTGGTTCACTGGGAACATTAGTGGTGCCTCTGAGGAACTGCAGCCAGGTCAGAAGCTGGTGGAGACAATGAGATCTAATAGCCAGGAGGACTGTATCTGGAAGGTATGTTGCTTGTGTCTCATGGCATGGGTTGTTTGCTGCTGTCAATGCAACTGCCGCGTGCATGGATGTGGCGTGTTGTATACTGGAGCAATAGATTGTTACTGATAGCAGGGGCTAGCTCTGCTTGCATCCTCCGTACTGCTGCAACACTGTATATGTTTGGGCTGTGTGGCTTGACTACAGGTTCAGCTGACTCTCAGTGAGCCTGAGCCTGTTTACACAGCAGTGAAGCTCAAGCCTTGCTGAGCACACGGGGCTGCCAGAAGCAGATCAGTCCAGACATGGGGAGGTGCAGCAGCAGGTGGAGCAGGGTCTGCAGGGGCAGATATCAGCAGGATTCAAGTCAGTGTTTGGGTATGGAGTGTGAGAGGCTTGGGTGAGGGTTGTTGGCTTGGTTTGACCCTAGTAGTGTTGGGTCGGAAGTGGCTGCTGCAGCTGCAGCTGCTGTAGGACCTGTTCAGGTCCTTGTCAGGCCGAACAACCAAACACCAGGACTGCTTTGTACCAACCCTACAACTCCTGAAACATGCTTGGGCTTGTGCCGCACTGGCATCGCACGTGTAAGCTCTCAATGTAAACTCTTCAAGGTGAAGCATGTGCCGAGGTGCGCTCAGGGTTTGTTCCTATGGCATCGGAAGTGGCAGTGCTGGGCTATCTGTTTGCCGCCAGCAGATAAGCCTGTCTGTCTCAAGTCTATGACTTGCATAGGCCTTGAAGTTGTGCCACCCCTTCTGGGTACACTGCACGTAGCACAGTCAGTTTAGTAGAGCAGGTTGTGGTAGAAGACCAAGTGCTTGTTCTTAATGACTCATTCTGTAAGCGTGGGAAGTCACTCTCAGCTGCCAGTAAGCGTGGGAAGTCACTCTCAGCTGCCCAGTTGTCACAACTTGCAACGGTTGCAAGCAACTACGAAATGTGGGCACCAATTCCCGGCCAAGTTACGAGCGATGCTTACAAGGTCTATGATGTACTCCTTTGCGCACTCAATAGTCTTCTTGATCGTGCGGCGTGCGTAGATACCAGATAAAGCCTTGCGACTGCCCCAGCTGCTACTGTGAAATTTGAAATCCCGACACGCCTGTTACAAATCTCCTTCCCACAGGCAACTACGCGCAGCACTGTGGCACCTCAAGAGCTGTTGCACTCGTCGTGCATATGTTGAGATCCTATCTATGGCGATGTGGCACTATGATGTACTATGGCACAGACAAGCGTGGCCCTGCATACCGAACTGAGGAGCAACCCTTTCGACAGATACCTTTCTTTGTTACTGGTAGGCTTCCAAGGATGTAGGTAATGCTGACGAGCTGACCGAGCCCTGCATGCAGTTGAGCTTGCCAAGTGCAGTGCACTCTGCGCCAGGACTAGTGCAGAAATCCTCTGAGCGATAACAACGCTGCAGGACTCTGAACGATGCCAGAGTAGCTAATCATTGCTTCTGGACCTACTCTGCAGGCGGCAAGGTCTGCTTAGGATGCAGTCCAGCACCATCCTGCGTATGACTTTGACAGGCCTCCTACTAGGCTAGACCTGCAGCGGGGCGTCTCAGCAACAGCACAGGCCAGCCAGGAAGCAACCCAGGGCATCTGCCAAACTTAACGGGTCGGAAGTCTGCTATCAGATCATCAACGGATCCCAATATGACAGCTGCTGCTGTCTCAGAGGCTACTGCTACAGTCAATGAACTGCACTCACACTTGGAGGTAAGTCATAGTGCAGGACAAGTGCTGGGGGCTGTTGTTGTGCAGCATGGCCTTCTTTCCTGATGTTCGGCCGTAATTCACCAATCAGAGAGGCCACTATGCATGTACGAGGCTGATGATAGACAGTATAGTTTCCTAGTCAACTTGGGTCATGCTGTGATCTTTGGCAGCTGAGATGCAGCACTACTCCGATGTTAAGTATACACAGCAGCATACACGCAAACCCAAACTCAGATTGCTCGTGCTTCAAAATGCTCTGCAAATCCTGAAGGCCATGAAAGCTCAGCTGCTGAAGCAGACAGCTACTGCAGCAAAAGCAAGCCACAGAAAACAGACATCGGCCAGCGAGCAGGCAACACCAAGCAGCGCCAGCCGACTGCGACAGCAGCAGCACGAAACACCAAATCTGTTGCAGAGAAATCTACGGTGGCTGTAGTGACAGCGATGGTGCTGATCAGCAGCTCTTGAGTCAGACAGCCCAGATGGCAAGGGTGGGGATAGAGATGCTGAGGATGATGACACCGCAGAGCAGGCAAGCAGCGACCGACTAAAAGGCAGCAATGTCGTGGCTGCGGAATATGGCGGCAACAGTAAGACCTGGCAGCTGTTCAGCAAACTGACACTATACCCCAAGCAACGAGACGATGAGCAGCAGCAACAGCAGCAGCAACATGGAGGAACCTTGGCATACTTTGCAGGGTTGAGTGCGACAGCAGCCTTTTGCAGTGTATGCACAAGCAATATATACACACAGCGATGGAGGAGGAGCTGCTGCTGCCACTGTTGCTGTTGACCAAGTAGCAGCAGCAGCAGCACAGCTGCTGAGGAACCGCCGCCAAGTGACATCCGGCTGCAAAAGCCACCGCTGCTGCTGCTG
>JARWLF010000732.1:0-20620 GCA_029853055.1 Scenedesmus sp. KT-U
ACCAAGTCGATGGTGCGCCCGCTGGGCCAGCTGACGGCCCGGCTGCAGGAAACCGGCGCCCCGCATGAGCCCATCCCCGCCCCGGAGCTGCGCCCGGCCAGCACGGAGTTCGGCAAGCTGCAACGCGGCGTGAACTCCTGGCTGATGGCCGAGCGCCACCGGGCGGAGGCGCAGGCCCGCATGGCGGAGCAGGAGAAGATGCTGCTGCTGGGCAAACTGGCCGCGGGGCTGGCGCATGAGGTGCGCAACCCGCTGGCGGGGCTGATGAACGCGCTGTCCACGCTCCGCCGCTTCGGCCATGACCCGCAGGTGCGGGAGGAGACGGTGGACCTGCTGGACCGCGGGCTGAACACCATCGCCCGCGTCGCCGACGCCGCGCTGAAGACCTATCGGGAGCCGTTGCAGGTCAAGGCGCTGGGCAGCCGGGATATCGACGATCTGCGGGTCCTGGTCGCCCCCATGGTGAACCGGCGGCACCTGCGGCTGGACTGGCAGGCGGAGCCGCTGCCCCCGGCGGAGCTGGATACCGGCCGGCTGCGGCAGATCCTGCTGAACCTGCTGCTGAACGCCTGCAACGCCGCGCCCGACGGGGGCACGGTGGGGTTCCGGCAGTGGGCGGATGAGGATACGCTGCAGTTCGAGGTGCGCGACGACGGCCCCGGGCTTCCCGGCGGGCTGCTGCGGCTATTGAACCAGGACAAGGGTGAGGGGGAGATGCCGCAGGGCCCCGGGCTGGGGCTGTGGGTGACCCTGCGGCTGGCGGACGACATGGGGGCGCGGCTGGCGGTCACCACCTCCCCCGGGGCGGGAACGCGCATCCGCGTGTCCGTGCCGGTGACGCCGGGCAAGGGGGCGGCGGCCGCCACCCGCACCGGCAGCGTGGCGGAAGGGGAAACGGCATGATGGCGGGAGCACCCGTGGTGCTGGTGGTGGAGGATGATGAGATCCTCGGCGCCTCGCTGATGCAGCGGCTGAAGCTGGAGGGGTTCATCGCCATCTGGGCCAAGACGGCCGCCAGCGCCGCCACCGAGGTGA
Source organism: Scenedesmus sp. KT-U (assembly GCA_029853055.1). Taxonomy (NCBI): domain Eukaryota; kingdom Viridiplantae; phylum Chlorophyta; class Chlorophyceae; order Sphaeropleales; family Scenedesmaceae; genus Scenedesmus; species Scenedesmus sp. KT-U. The sequence continues at coordinate 1,036 of JARWLF010000732.1, forward strand.
AGCGGCGGCGACCGGACCTGATCCTGTGCGACATCCGCCTGCCCGACGCCCATGGCGGCCAGTTCATGCTGAACACCCTGCGGCTGGTGGGCACGGTGCCCACCATCTTCATGACCGCCTTTGCCCAGGTGGACCAGGCGGTGCAGCTGGTGCGCGCCGGGGCGGAGGACTACCTGACCAAGCCGTTCGACCTTGACCGGCTGATCGAGCGGCTGCGCGAGGTGCTGGGCCGCCGCGCCAGCGAGGCCGCCGCCGATGACGAACCGGTCGTCGCCTCCCCCGCCATGCAGGCGCTGCACCAGATGCTGAAGCGGCTGGCGCAGGTGGACGGCTGCTGCACCGCAACGGCCCCTGGCGCGACCGCCCCTTCATCGCCGTCAACTGCGCCAGCCTGCCGCGCGAGCTGGCGGACAGTGAGATCTTCGGCCATGAGAAAGGGTCGTTCACGGGGGCCGCGGGGCGGCATGAGGGGTTCGCGGAACGGGCGAAGGACGGGGTGCTGTTCCTGGACGAGGTGGCGGAACTGCCCCCCACCACCCAGGCCAAGCTACTGCGGCTGGTGCAGGAGCGGCGGTTCACCCGCGTCGGCGGCGAGGCGGAGATCGACTTCAAGGCCCGCATCATCTGCGCCACCAATGCCGACCTGTCGGCGATGGTGGCGGACGGGACGTTCCGCAAGGACCTGTACTACCGCATCAATGTCATCAGCGTTCACATCCCCCCCCTGCGCGACCGCGGGACGGAGGTGGAGGCGCTGATGGAGCAGTTCGCCCGCATCTTCGGCGGGCGGTTCGGCCGGCCGGGCGTGCGCATCGGCCCCGCCCTGCGCGCGGCCGCCCTGCGCCACGACTGGCCGGGCAATGTCCGCGAGCTGAAGAACCGGATGGAGCGGGCGGTGGTGCTGGCGGAGGGCGACGAGCTGCAGCCCGCCGACGTGTTCCCCGAGATCGCCCTGCCCGCCCACACCGCCCAGGTCCCCACCCTGGCGGAGGTGCGGGAGGAGGCGGAACGGCGCCACATCGATTCCGTCCTGCAACAGACCGGCGGCCGCATCCAGGAAGCGGCCGAGCGGTTGGGAATTTCGCGCACGACCCTTTGGGAGCGGATGAGCCGCATGGGCATCACGCCGCCCGACTGACCCTCCGCAATTTCGTGTAATTCGTTGCCTAATTGGCATGCAATTACAATGATTTTACGCAGATCATTACACTTTATCCTTTGGTCACCCCTATTGCGGAGTGGGTATTTCTAAATTCTCTTCCCTGGTGCCATTCAGGTTCTTCTTAGAAGCGCTGCCCCCGCTATACCTTGTCGATTGGTAATGCGGGGGCGTAATACTCCAACAGAATGCTAATACGCCCCCCGGCCTGAACAGGGTTAATCGACTCATCTGGGGAGGCGAGATGTCGAGCATGTCGAGTCTAGGCCGGCGCCGCACGTGGCTGGCCGGTGTTTCCAGGACCGCCATCGGGGTGGCGCTCGGGGGCGCGCTGCTGGCGGCACCGGCTGGCGCCAAGCAGGCGCCGGAGGGCGCCTGGGACGCGTCCTTCATCGTGCCGCGGGCGGACCTGTCGAACAGCCAGCCGCCGCCGGGTGGCGTGCTGGACCTGGGCATCACCGGCGTGGGGCAGGTCATCACAGATGCCGGCGGCGGGTTCATCGGAACCTGCACCGGCACGCTGGTGAATCCGCGCATGGTGCTGTTCGCGGCGCACTGCGTGAACACGCGCGCCGCATCGGATTATGGCGGGAACCAGGGCGGCACCGGCATCGGTGTGTTCTTCCAGGATTTCACCCTGCCCGGCATCCGCCAGTGGCTGGGCGTGGACCCCGGCCCCGGCCGGTTCGTCAGCAATCCGGGCGAGGCCTATTTCAATGTGAACCAGGTCTGGTACGACCCGCGGTCGCTTGACCTTGGGCCGGACCTGAACTTCATCCACGCCGACGTCGCCATCGCCACACTGGACGCGCATGCCGGCGGCATCCCGACCTGGGCCATGCTGTTCTCCCCCCTGACGGAGGAGACGCATGCCCAGCTGATCGGCTACGGCTCCACCGGCAACGCCACCAGCGCCGTGGTCAGCGGCGGGTTCCGCCGCCGGGCGGTGGAGAACATGCTGTCGGTGCTGGGGTCGCTGGACGACCGCAACGACTTCCTGTTCGGGCCGGACGATCCGGAGTTCTTCCAGTCCCTCTACATGACGGATTTCGACGATCCGCGCCGCGGCACGGGCAGCGAAAGCCCCTTCGACTTCGACATCTTCAAGGGCAACGCGCTCCCGCGGGAGGGGACGACGGCGCCGGGCGATTCCGGCGGCCCGCTGGTGGTGGACCAGCTGTTCGACCGCGACCTGGTGGTGGGCGTGCTGTCGGGCGGGTCCCGCTTCTTCGCGGCCCAGCCCTTCTCCACCTACGGGACCCACAACTTCTACCAGCCGCTGTTCCTGTTCTGGGACAAGATCGTCCAGAACAATCCCTATGTGTACGCCACGGCCCGGGCCGGCAACCGCGACTGGTTCGATCCGGCGCACTGGGTCCAGGCGATGGACCCGAACTACCATGTCGTCCGCGACGGCAAGCTGGTGAACGACCTGCCCGACACGCCCGCCCTGGGCGTCAGCGGCGACACCGTGAAGTTCGGCCACATCTGCTTCTTCGACGACTGCACCGACCTGTCGGAGCAGAGTGCCGACTATCCCAAGGGCAGCGGCAAGGGCCTGGTGATCGCCGGCGGCCCGGGCAGCACCGGCTTCGTGCCGAACAATGTGGAACCGGACCGGCTGTCCGGCACCAAGGCCCGCTATTTCGACGTGACGCTGAACCAGTCCGGCACGACCCGCCTGTCCCGGGCCGCCACCATCGACAAGCTGACCATCGACGGGTCGGCGCGGCTGGACATCCGGTCGGGCGGCGACCTGCGGGTGCTGGCCGATTTCACCCAACTGTCCGGCTGGACCAATGTGGATGGCCGCCTGCGCACGGGTGAGGCGCTGATGGTCAGCGGCGTGCTGAGCGGCAGCGGCACCTTCCGCGCACCCTGGCTGACGCTGGGCCGGGTCGCGGTCGCGCCCGGCGGCGCGGATGAGGTCGGGACGCTGACGATCCAGGGCAACCTGGTGATGTCGTCCGGCACGTCGCTGTTCATCGACGCCCGCCGCGGGGCAGCGGACCAACTGCGCGTCGTCGCCGACGGCGCCGGCACGGGCCAGGCCGATCTGGCCGGGTCGGTGGTGTTCAACAAGGCGAAGGGGGCCGCCCCGCGCCATGGCGAGTCCTATACCATCCTGTCGGCGGAAGGCGGGATCGACGGCCGGTTCGACAAGGTCTACAGCTTCCAGGGCGTGCTGCGGCCCGCGCTGGACTACAGCGCCAACGCCGTCGTCGCGCATCTGCGGGCGGGCGCGCTGGTGGAGATCCTGGAGGGGGCGACGCCCACCCAGATGGCCTTCGCCCGGGTGCTGGACCGGCTGCGCGACAGCTCCTACACCAACCTGTACAACCTGTATGGGGAGATGGACTGGCTGGACGGCCGCGCGCTGGGCGGGCTGTTCAACAACATGGCCCCGACCGGCATGACCGGCGCGCTGTCGCTGGTGGAGATGCAGGGCAGCGGCTTCGCCGACCTGTTCAGCGGCCGGCTGTCGGCCCTGGCCGCCCCCGGCGGGGCACAGGGGCTGGCGGTGCTGGGCGATGTCGCCCGGGTGATGCAGGTGAATGCCACCGGCTGGGATGCCCGCGGCCACGGCCGCACCCGTACGCTGGCCCCGACCATGGCCGGCTTCACCAGCGGCGGCACCATGGGCACCGCCCCCCTGCCGGAGGGGATGAGCGGCTTCATCTCCGGCGGCACGGTGGAGCGGGGGCGGTCCGCCACCGTGGGCCAGGCGGCCATGACCGCCGACCAGGGCGAACGCAGCTGGCACATGGCCATGGGGCTGGAGCGTCAGGCCACGTCGCGCCTGACGCTGGGCTTCGCCACCGCCTTCGCCAGCGGGGAAAGCGCCTTCGGCGTCGACTCCCACAGCACGGCGCTGACCACCAACCTGCAGTCCGCCATCTATGGTGCCTACCGGTTCGACGGCGGGGCCTATGTGGCGGCCCTGGCCAGCGCCGGCACGGTGTCGGCGGACAGCCGGCGGCAGTTCGGGGTGGGCGACCTTCCCTATGACGTCACCGCCCGCTTCGGCGGCAGCACCGTCACCAGCATGGTGGAGACGGGGCTGACCTATGAGCTGGCGGACGGGCTGATGCTGAACCCCAAGATGGGGCTGCGGCACAGCCTGCTGCACACCCGCGCCTTTGACGAGCTGGGCGGCGACGCGGCACTGCGGGTCGAGGCGCGCACCCTGTCGCCGCTGGAGGGCCGGGTCGGGCTGGGCTTCACCGGCATGGTGGAATCGCAGTCCGGCTGGACCTTCTCCCCGCAGCTGGAGGCCTCCTACGTCCGCAACCTGTCGGGCCAGGATGCCGATCTGCGGGTCCGCTTCACGGCGGTGGAGATGGAGGCGTTCGCCCTGCCGGCGGCCTTCCGCGACCGCGGCTGGGGTGAAGTGCGTGGCGGCATCCGGATGGAGCGGGACGGGCTGAGCTTCGGCGTGGACCTGTCCACCGACCTGGCCCGCGCCGGCCTGCATGAGGACCGCGCCCGCGCCAGCGTGGGCTACCGGTTCTGACCGCAGCTCTCTCCGCTTGAGGCTCCCTGGGGGTGGACCGATATCGGTCCACCTCCTTTTTATTTGCGATTAAGCAGTATACCACCATCCAAATAGGGACATGTCGCAAATTCCACCCCAACGCACAGCTAATTGACTACTCCTCCGCCCCCTGATTGTCCCCAAAGGTGATATTCCCTTAACCAGATGCTTCGATGCTGCCCCCATGGATCGGGGCACCTAACCCGGTCTTGTCCAAGAAACCGGGATTACAGATATGACGAATCGTTTCGATCTCTCGAAGTACAGCCTCGTCTTCTCTGAGGAATTCGACACTCTGCGCCTGCTCGGCAGCGATGGCGGTCTTTGGAAGACGACGGAATACTGGGGCGAGCGCACCCTGAAAGGTAACGGGGAGAAGCAGATCTATGTCGATCCGGCCTACAAGGACCTGGGCCTGAATCCGTTTTCCGTCCGGGACGGCATTCTCTCGATTCATGCGAACCGCACGACGCCGGACCAGAAGAAGGTCCTGGACGGCTTTGACTACACCTCGGGCATGCTGACGTCCGAGCAGAGCTTTTCCATGCAGTACGGCTATTTCGAGATCCGGGCGGAGATGCCGGCCGGCAAGGGTCTGTGGCCGGCCTTCTGGCTGCTGGCGCTGGATGGGCAGTGGCCGCCGGAACTGGATGTGATCGAGGTGTTGGGGCATGAGCCCAGCCGGCTGTACGGCACGTCCCACCACAAGGGCGCCGACGGCAAGCAGAAGACGGTGCACGCCGTCGACACCAAGACGATGTTCGACAGCTCCAAGGGTTTCCACACCTACGGCATGGACTGGCAGGCCGACAAGGTGACCTGGTACTATGATGGCGTGAAGGTCGGGGAGACGGAGAACAAGGTCTTCGACCAGCCCATGTTCATGCTGACCAACCTGGCGGTTGGCGGCTACTGGCCGGGCAACCCCAACGACAAGACGTCGTTCCCGGCGGCCATGAACATCGACTATATCCGAGCCTATCAGAAGAAGGCGGAACACACCGTCGTCGACATTCCGAAGCACTGGGCGCCCATCGGCGTCGAGGACTTCACCATCCTGACCAAGGATGGGGCGCGGAGCAGCGGAAGCTGGAAGTTCAACCTGGGCGCCGACGACGTGAAGGGCGCGCTGAACGGCGAGTGGGCCCGCTACATCAAGGGGAATGACAAGGACAACCACCTCGCCGGGTCCGGCGCGCCCTACAACGAGATCGATGGCGGCAAGGGGAACGACACGCTGGTCGGCGGGCGTGGCTCCGATGTGTTCATCCTGCGCGACGGCGACGGTTCGGACGTGATCATGGACATCGCGAACCGCCCCGGCGACACCGACAAGGTGCGCCTGGACGGCTTCCACTTCCGTCACTTCGACGACGTGAAGGCGTGGATGACCCAGGTCGGCAACGACGTGATCCTGCGCCTGGACATCGATCAGGCCGTGCTGTTCAAGAATGCGAGCATCGCCAGCTTCACCCCCGACATGTTCGTGTTCGTGAACCCGGTCGCACCGCCGGCCAATGCCCCTGTGGCGGCTGCACCGGCACCGGTACCGGCCGCGGCGCCGGCCCCTGCCCCGGTTCCTGTGCCTGTCGTGGAGCCAACCCCTGCGCCTGCTCCGGCTCTGGCCCCCACTCCTGCCCCGGCTCCTGCGCCCGTCGTGGAGCCGGCCCCGGTCTCCCAACCGGCCCCGACGGTGAATGCCGATGCGCCGCCGGTACCGACCCCGGCCGTGGAAGCGCCGGCGGAGGCGCCCGTGCCCGCACCCGCGGAGGCGCCCGCCCCCATGGCAGAGCCGGACGCGGCGGCACCTCCCGCCCCCGTCGCGCCCGAGCCGACCCCGGACCCCGCCGTCATCCCCGTCACTCCCTTGCCGGAGCAGCCGCTGCCGGCGGAGCTTCTGCCGCCCGAAACGCCGGTGACCGTGGAGCCGGTGCCGGAGGTGCCAATGCCGGTCGTTGAGCCGGTCTGGAGCGCCCCGGCGGATTACTGGGGCGGCTACTGGCGCGAATTCCGGACGGAACAGCTGCGCTCCGACGGTCCCATGGTGGAATTGCCCCTGCTGGATGCAGTCCCCGATGCGGGCGTGACGGAGGTCGTGTCGGAGACAACCGGCTGGAACGAGGTCGCCACCACCCCGGCCCTGCCCTCCGTGGAATGGCCCATCAGTGTCGCGCTGCCTGAGACCCACTGGGCGAACGGGATGCAGGACGGCGTCCCCGCGCTGCCGGTTGTGGGCGACATGAGCCCCAGCTTCCACTGGTTCCTCTAAGTCCACCCATGGGTGCCCACCGGACGGCGGTTCCGCTGCCGCTGGTGGGCGCCGCCGTCCGGTTCGACGGCAGCAACCCGTCAGCCATTACCCCCGCCGGGTCGGGCGTCATATCCCCGATGGAGATCATCGGGACCGACTTCGGTGGGGGTAACGGGAACGGGTCTGAACCGCCTGGGCCGGGGACACTATCCGGACAGGGGACGCGGACGGCGATCCCGCCCCCTCCCCTGTTCCGTCACCGGGCCATCCCGTCTAGCGTCCGCCAATGGGAACGTACCGGCTTCAACCCTGGTTGGTCGGCGGTCCCTCCCGGAGCCAGACGGACCGACGTTGCCGATCAGCCGCCTACTACCCCGCACGATAAGGCGCCCGACGAAGGCCCTGATGGTGCGGGTGGGATATGCAGCCAGCCGCCGGACGGCCGCGCGCACGGGATGCCCCGTGGCCGATCCGCCCTGCTGGCTGGAGCGGGGGCGGGTGCTGCATGTGCGGCCGGACCTGACGCTGGAGGCGTTCTTCCGGGAGCTGAACCGGCGAAGCGTCCGCTACGCCGTCCTGCGCTGGTTCGACAGCCTGCCGGACCCTTCCCCCGCGCAGGATATCGACCTGCTGGTCGCGGATGAGCATCTGGACCGGACCCGCGACCTGCTGACCCGCTGGCCGGTGGGATGGCCCTGCGACCTCTACTCCACCACCGGCCTGCCGGGTCATGCCTGGCACCGGCCGGGCGCCCCGCCGGGAACGGCGGACATGGCCGTGCTGCCGCCCCACCTGGCGGAGGAGGTGCTGGACACCGCGGTGGTGCATCGCCGGCTGGTGCGGATCCCCGACCCGCTGCGGCATTTCCTGTCATTGGCCTATCACGCCATCTACCTGAAGGGACCGGACAGCGGCATCCCCAGCGGCCTCGCCCCTGGCATCCCGGGACGCCCGGCCCGCCATGACTATGCGGCCACCTTGCGGGCACTGGCTGGCAGGGCCGGCCTCCACCTGCCGGAGCCGCTGACGGTGGAAGGGCTGGACCAGCTCCTGGCCGACCAGGGCTGGCGGGCGCCCGACGATGTGCTGGTCCGCGTGTCGGGCTGGAACGGAGGGGTGCGCGCCCTGCTGGACCAGCGGCCGGACCCCGGCCCGGTCCTGCCGGGCCTCACCGTCTTCTTCCTGCGCCGGCAGGCGGTTGAGGATGGCCATCACGACCTGATGCTGGAGGAGATCACCTCCAAGGGGTTCGACATCCTGCATGTCGACCGGCTGGAGGGGGAGCGGGCGCGCGCCATGGCGCGGGAGCTGCGGGGCGGCAACTGGGGACCGGGGCCGTGGCCGGCCAGCGGCGGCCCCCCGGTGCTGGCCGTCGTCGCGCACGATGTGCTGCCGCGGCCCCGATCCAGCGGCATCCCGGCGGGACCCGAGAACCAGCACACCGACACCGCCAAGCAGGAGGTGCGCCGGCGCATCGCGGAGCGGACCCCGCCGCACCGCCGCTACAATTCCCTCCACACCACCGACACCGCGCGGGAGGCCTGGCGCTGGGTGTATGGCTGGCTGCCGGCCCTGGCGCCGGTGCTGCGCGCCCGGGTCCGGGCGCTGGATGCCGGATTCCGGACACCCGTTCCGGTCCTGGAGGATCGAACCGCCTTCGGGCACCGGGCGAAGGTGGAGGTGGTGCTGCGGGAGGGGCGGGCCGCCATCCGCAAGACCTATCGCCGGAGTTCACAGCGGCACCTGCGGCGCGAGCTGGAGTTCCTGGAACGGTTCGGGGGCACCCTGCGCCAGGTGCCGCCGCTGCTGGACGCCGGCAGCGACTACTTCGTGATCCCCCTGTACCGTCGCAGCCCAGCCGGCCGGCTGCGGCGGCGGATGGGGTTGCCGGTGCTGATGCCGCTTGCCGCCGCCCGCGACCTGGCGGAGTTCGTGGGCCATGTGGTCGCGCATGGCTATGACCCCATCGACCTGTCCCCCCGGAACATCATCCTGGACCCGGAGCATGGGCTGAAGGTCATCGATTTCGAGTTCGTCCACCGCCACGCGCGTCCGGGCCTGACGGTGGAGCAGGCCTATTGCTTCCGGGGAATTCCCGCGGATTTCGCGGGGGACCGGCCGATGGGCAGCTACCATGACGACCCGTTCCGCAAGGAATGGTATCCGGTGATCGGCCTCAGCCTGCCGAGCCTGCTGAACGACCCGCCCTGGAAGCAGCAGCTGAAGCGCGGCCTGCGCTATCCGCTGATGCTGGGCCGGGTGCTGGTCCGGCGGGCGGCGCGGGCAACGGGGCTGGGCCGGCTGATCCGTGCCGTGCGCCCGTCCGGCCGCCCCGCGCTGCCACCGCCGGTTTCCGCACCTCTCCCCGCGCCGCCGGCCGCGGTGGCGGAGTGCAGGAACCCCTGCACCCTGGCGCCCCCGCCGGAGCCGCCGCTGGCGCAGGGGCTGTAGATCACGCCCGGTAGCCGGGGCTCTCCCGCTCCAGCTTGCGGATCAGGGCGGGCCAGATCAGGGCATCGGCCACCTGGGCCAGCCCCATCCGGCCGATCTGCTTGTTCTTTTCGATCACCGGTTCGGCCGTGGGATAGAGCGCCCCGGCCCCGCCGGCCTGCATCGCGAGCGTGCGCACCTGCATGGTGCAGGCCCGCTCCAGGAAGTACATGCGGGTGAAGGCCTGGGCCACCGTGGCCCCGACGGTCAGGGTGCCGTGGTTGCGCAGCAGCATGCTGCCCTTGTCGCCCAGGTCGCGCTGCAGCCGCGGCCGCTCATCATGGTCCAGCGCCACGCCTTCGTAATCGTGATAGGCCAGGTCGGCGATCACCAGCTGCGCCGTCTGGTTCAGCGGCAGCAGCCCGTCCGCCAGGGTCGCCACGGCGGTGCCGTCGGGGGTGTGCAGGTGCATGACGCAGCCGGCATCCTCCCGCACCTCGTGCACCGCCGAATGGATGGTGAAGCCGGCCGGGTTCACCGGCCAGGGGCTGTCCCCCACCTTCTGCCCGTCCAGCCCGACCTTGACCAGGCTGGACGCGGTGATCTCCTCGAACAGCTGGCCATAGGGGTTGATGAGGAAATGGTGGTCCGGCCCCGGCACGCGGGCCGAGATGTGGGTGAAGACCAGATCGTCCCAGCCGAACATCGCGACCAGGCGGTAGGCCGCCGCCAGATCGACCCTGACCGCCCATTCCGTTTCGCCCACCCGGTCCCGCAGTGCCGCCGCGTCCATGACGTACCTCCCGTCCAGTCATCAGCTTCCATGATCCCCCGGAAGCTTACCCCCGCCCACACAGCCGCTCAACCAACCCCATGCGCAGCCGCCGGCCCCTCGCAGCAGAATACCTGCATATGCGGCCTGTCCGACAGTGGATGTACCGTTGTGATAAGTGCACCGGACCAGCCCTTGTAAGGGCACGCCGTTCGCGTGCCGTTAACTTCGATTTATTATCGATGAGTTGCGGTAAACCCCGCGGAAATATACGATGGGATAGGGGACACTCCGTCCGTAAGGGGTGGTTTCCACGCGTGCCCTTGTGAGATGACTCATACACGACCGCCTGAAGGGGAATCCGATCATGTCCAAGCCGACCCGCACCGCCAAGGGAACGTCCAGCAGCGGCGCTACCCGGGCCACACGCCGGCGGGTACGGCAGGCGGACAACCAGATGCTGGAACCCCGCATCATGTTCGATGCGGCGCTGGTGACGACACTGGCGGACACCGCCAATGACGCCATGGCCCAGTCCGCCCTTCCGGCGGAGCCGGTGGTGGAGGAGGTGCCGCTGGCGCCGGCCGACGACGGCCGCCACAGCATGATGGCGGAGCAGGAAAGCCTGACCCCCCTGTCCGCTGATGAAGTGGAGAACATGGCGGAGGCGCTGGACGCCGTGCTGGCCGCCAGCGCCCCGGGCCGGGTGGAGATTGTGGTGATCGACACCGGCATCGCCGGGTGGGAGGCGTTGCGGGCTGGGGTGCTGCCGGGCAAGGACGTTATCCTGCTCGATCCGACCCGCGACGGGCTCACTCAGTTGTTGGAAGCGTTGGACGGGCGTACCGGGATCGATGCGATCCACATCATCAGCCACGGTAACGAAGGGCTGTTCCAGTTAGGCGGCCTCACCGTCGACCATGATCTTCTCCGCGCTCGCGCAGCGGAGTTCTCCGCCCTGGGGGCGCTGTTGGCCGTGGAAGGCGATATCCTGTTGTATGGCTGCGATGTCGGTCGTGGCGAAGCAGGATGGACCTTTATCAGTACACTTTCAGAACTGACGGGAGCTGATGTAGCCGCTTCCAACAATGATACCGGCCCTCTCACCGCAGGGGGAGATACCACCCTTGAAGTCTTCACTGGAAACATTGACGCTAGTTTTGCCCTGAGTCCAGAGGCATTGGATTTGTTTGGAAGTGTTCTTCCCTTGAGCTTTTCGAGTATATCCCCCCCGATTGCAGATACCGGAACGTCAAACACGGCACTTTGGCAGGTCGGAGATTTTGACAATGATGGAGACATTGACATCATATCGCAGCCGGGAGGAACAGGGACGGAGGTCTATCTTTGGACGAATAACGGCAGCGGCGCATTCACGCAGTCGACAATTATTCCAGCAACCATTGGCCTATCAGTGGGAAGTACTGCCCGTATTGGAGACTTCGACAACGATGGCGACCTCGATATCTGGGTTCTGACCAGCGGATCCAATAATGATTTCTATTTCAGAAATGACGGCAACGGTACATTTACCTCAACCGCTCCTCCCATCGCGGACTCCGGCACTACAAGCACCGCGTTTTGGCATGTCGGGGATTTTGACAATGATGGAGACCTCGACATCATATCGCAGTGGGGAGGGGCAGGGACGGCGGTCCATCTCTGGACGAATAACGGCAGCGGCGTATTCACGCAGTCCACAATTATTTCAGCAACCACTGGCCTATCAGTGGGAAGCTCTACCCGTATTGGAGACTTCGACAATGATGGAGACCTCGATATCTGGGTTATGACCAGCGGATCCAACAACGATTTCTATTTCAGAAATGACGGCAACGGTACATTTACCTCAACCACTCCTCCTATCGCGGACACAGGAACTACAAACACGGCATTTTGGCATGTCGGGGATTTTGACAATGATGGAGACATTGACATCATATCGCAGTGGGGAGGAACAGGAGGGGAGGTCCATCTCTGGACGAATAACGGCAGCGGCGCATTCACGCAGTCGACAATTATTCCAGCAACCACTGGCCTATCAGTGGGAAGCTCTACCCGTATTGGAGACTTCGACAACGATGGCGACCTCGATATCTGGGTTCTGACCAGCGGATCCAACAACGATTTTTATTTCAGAAACATCAATTCGCCGCCGCGCATCACCTCTTTCACACCGACATCCAACCAGACTGGCGTTGGACTGAACGACAACATTGTTCTGACTTTATCCCATTCAAGCGCAATCAGTGCCGGCAGCGGCACAATCACGATCCGCATCGATGATGGTGACGGCAATTTCGCCAACGATGCTGTTTTTGAGACATTTGCCGCGACAGATCCGCGAGTTAGCATTTCCGGTGACGCAACCTCTTCAACGGTAACTATCAACCCGAACGGAACCTTCACCGCGGGTGTGAATTACTATGTGGTGATCCAGCCGACGGCGATCATCGATGCCGATGGTCGCGGCCTCGTCACCCAGGTCGGCAACCGGTTCTTCACCGGCCTGCCGGACCCTGCGAACCTCCAGAACGGCAACTCCCTGACCGGGGTCGCCGACCGCACGATCCTCAGCTTCACGGCCGGCGCGCTGGCCGTCGCCCCCACCCTGACCGCCACCGCGAACAACCGGACCTTCACCGAGGATGCGGGGGCGACCGCCGCTCTGTTCAGCAGCGCCAATGCCCTCACCAATGATTCCGGCCAGACTTTCACCGGCATGACGCTGACCGTGACCAATGTCGGGTCGGGCGAAGTCATCAATGTCGGCGGCACGTCGGTCAACCTGACCAACGGCAACACCGGCGCCCTGGGTGGCGGTGGCAATTTCAGCGTGTCGGTCAGCAGCGGCACCGCGACGGTGACCCTGAGCAATCTTGCCCGCAACGAAGCGGACATGAATTCGCTGATCAACAACATCACCTACAACAACACCAACCAGAACCCGACGGCCGGCGATCGTGTCGTCACCATCACCCAGATCGTCGACAGCGGCTCCTCGAACAGCACCACCAACAACCCCGGCGTCAGCGCCACGGTGACGGTGAACCCCATCGCCGACATCACCTCTGTCTCCATCTCCAACGGCACGCGCGTCGGCAACACCACCTTCCGGGCGGGTGACACGGTGACGGTGACTGTCACCTTCGATCAGGCGGTCACTGTCACCGGCAGCCCAACCCTGGCGCTGGTCATTGGCAGCACGACACGGCAGGCCAGCCTGACCGGCACCACCACCAACACCACCACACTCACCTTCCAGTACACGATCGCGGCCGGTGAGACGGATGCCGACGGCATCACCGCCAGCCTGAACGGCATCTCCCTCAATGGCGGCAGCATCGTCGACGCGACGGCGCCGGTCGACAATGCGTCGCTGACCTATGCCGCCGTCACCAACGTCAATGCGCTGGTGGACGGGGCGGCGCCGGTCAACACCGTGCCGGGGGCGCAGTCCGCCACGGCGAACGGCACCACCACCTTCAGCACGGGCAACGGCAACGCCATCTCGGTGGCGGAAACGGGCGGGAACGGCAATGTCTCCGTCGTGGTGTCCGCCCCGGCGGGCACCATCACCGCCGTGACGGGCGGTGGCGCCACCATCACGTCCAACGGCACCAGCTCCGTCACCATCGCCGGCACCGTGGCGCAGGTGAACGCCGCGCTGAACGGGCTGACCTATCAGAATGACGGGCAGGCGCGCACGCTGCAGGTGCAGACGACCGACACGGCCGGCAATGTGGACACCGACACCGTCGCGGTGAACATCAATGCCGCACCCGTCATCAACAACCTGAACGGCGACAGCGTCGCCTGGGCGGGGGTGAGCGGCTGGGTGACGCTGGACGGCAGCACCGCGCTGACCGTCAGCGACACGGAAACCGGCGCACTGAACAGCGGGAACGGCGACTGGGGCAATGGTGTGGGCGCGGATTCCGTGCTGACCGTCCAGCGTCAGGGCACGGCCTGGTCCGCCGACCAGTTCCAGTTCAACACGACCGGGGCCAGCTTCACCGATACGGGCAGCGCCCTTCAGGTCGGGGGCCAGACCTTCGCCACCTACACCAACACCGGTGGCGTGCTGACCATCACCTTCACCAGCAGCGGGACCATCGCCACCACCGCCCTGGTGCAGGAGGTGATGCAGCGCATCCAGTACCGCAACGACACACCGGCCGGCAACGCCACCATCCGCTTCGCGCTCAGCGACGGGTTGGCGACGACCACCGCCGACGTGACGGTGACGTCCAACTCCATCTACGTCACCGCCGCCAGCGATGACGATAACGGGGTGACCGGCAACATCAGCTTCCGCGAGGCCGTCGGCATCGCCAACAGCCAGGCCGGTGCGCAGACCATCTTCCTGACCAGTGCGCTGAACAACACGACGGTCACGCTGGGCTCCGCGCTGACGATCTCCGAGGCGGTGAGCATCGACGCCACCTCGGCGACGAACGCCACCATCGCCGGCAACTTCACCATGAATGCGACGGTGACGGTGGTGAACAACGCCACCACCCTCACCTTCAGCGGCAACATCAACGGCACCGGCGGGCTGAACAAGCTCGGCACCGGCACGCTGGTCCTGTCCGGTACCAACAGCTTCACCGGCGCCGTGGAGGTCCAGGACGGCGGCACACTGACGCTGAACGGCGGCAGCGCCTTGGCGGAAACCGTCGCGGTCAGCCTGTTCTTCGGCGCGAACCTCACGATCAACGCCAACGAGACCATCGGCTCGCTCGCATCCAGCTCGTCCGCGGCCTCGGTCGTCTCGGTCGGCGCGCACACGCTCACGGTTGGCGGAAACAACACCAGCACCACCTTCGACGGCCAGATCTCCGGCACGGGCGGGCTGACCAAGGCCGGCAGCGGCACGCTGACCCTGTCGGGCGACAACAGCAACTTCACCGGCACCTACACCAACAGCGCCGGCACGCTGACCTTCGGCACCGACGCCAACGCCCTGGCGGATGGCGCCTCGCTGGCGGTCAATGGCGGCACGGTCAATCTGGGCCGGAACGAGACGATCGCCGGCCTGTCGGGCAGCGGCGGCACCCTGGCACTCGCCACCTTCGCGCTGACGGTCAACACCAGCAGCAACAGCTCGATCAGCAGCAGCATCACCGGAGGCACGGGCAGCAACCTGGTCAAGCAGGGCTCGGGCACGCTGACCCTGGGCGGCGGCACCAATACCTTCCAGACGCTGACGGTGGAGAGTGGCGCCGTCACCCTGCAGGATTCGGCCACGCCGTTGGCCAGCAGCGCACATCTGGTCATCAATGGCGGCACGCTCAACAGCAATCGACCGCAGACCGTGGCCTCGCTGGCGGGCACGGGCGGCGTGCTGGCCCTGAGCGGGCACGCATTCCAGATCACGCAGACGGTGGACACCACCTTCGCCGGCCAGATCACCGGCCCGTCGAACTCTACCATCAGCAAGGGCGGCAGCGGCACGCTCACCCTGACCGGAACGAACACCGGCCTTGAGGGCGGTCTGCAACTGCATGGCGGTGTGCTGTCCGTGCAGGGTGACAGCAATCTGGTGGCGGGCACGCTCAGCCTGAACGGCGGCACGTTGCGCATCACCGGCAGCGGCGTGACGATCGACAACGCCATCGCCCACGGCAATGGGCCGGTGGCGATCCAGACGGACAATGCCGTGACCCTGTCCGGCGTGATCTCCGGCGGCACCTCGCAGGTGCTGAACAAGACGGGGGCCGGCACGCTCACCATTTCCAACACCGGCAACACCAGCACCGCGCCCTTCTCGATCCAGGCCGGCGCGGTGAACCTGACCGGGCGCTACAACGGTGCCATCACCGTCGACAACGGGGGCACCCTGACGGGCGCCAGCTCTGGCGCCAACAGCGGCACCGTCACGGGTCTCGTCACCGTCAGCAGCGGCGGCACGCTGTCGCCCGGCACCAGCACGAACGGGCCCGGCATCCTTGTCCTGAACGGCGGCCTGACCATCGCCAGCGGCGGCACGCTGGCGGTCGACCTGAACGGGACGACGCCGGGCACCGGGCATGACCAGCTGGTGGTGACCGGCGCCGTCAACGTGACCGGGGCCACGCTGGTCGTGACCCGCGGCCATGTGCCGGCGCTGAACGACACCTACACCATCATCGTCAACGACCTGACCGACGCCATCACCGGCACCTTCACCGGGCTGGCGGAGGGCGGCACGGTGGCGGCCGGCGGCACCAACTTCACCGCCAACTATGCCGGCGGCACCGGCAATGATTTCGTCCTGCTGGCGCCGGTCAACACGGCCCCTGCCGTCGATCTGAACGGCAGCACGGGGGGAACCGGCAATACGGTGGCGCTGGGCACCGACGTCCGCCTGGCGACGACGGATGCCACGGTATCGGATGTGGAAGGCAACTGGACCAACGGCACGCTGGTGGTCCAGCGCACGAACATCGGCGCCGTCGCCACGCCCGATCCGTCGGCCCTCGACGGCTTCACCTTCCTGACCGACCGGGGGATCACCTTCACCGGCAGCATCACCGCCGGCCAGGCCAGCAACGGCACGCTGACGCACAGCGGTGAATCATTCGCGACCTGGAGCTACAGCGCCACCGGCGTTCTGACCATCACCTTCAACGCCCATGCGAGCGATGCGCGCATCCAGGCGCTGGTCCAGTCCATCGCCTATAACAACACCACGCCGTTCGGCGATGCGAATATCCGCCTGTCGCTGACGGACGGCGGGGGCGCCGTTACCCACCGTGATGTGGTGGTCCAGTCCAGCATCATCCATGTGACGGTCGCCAACAACGACAGCGACGGGGATGCCGCCGACGGCTTCTCCCTGACGGAGGCGATCGCCCGGGCCAACGCGCAGAGCGGGGCCAACACCATCATCCTGGGCCCGGCGCTGGCCGGGCAGAGTGTGTCGATCGCCGGCATCACGGTGTCGGAGGCGATCACGATCGACGCCAATGCCGCGCCGGGCGCCACGATCACCGGCAACTTCACCAGCAATGCGACCATCACCGTCAGCAACGGCACGGCGGACACGCTGACCTTCAGCGGCAACATCGGTGGCACCGGCGGGCTGACGAAGACCGGGGTGGGCACGCTGGTCCTGTCCGGCACGAACAGCTTCACCGGCGCTGTGGCGGTGAATGGCGGCACCCTGACCCTGAACGGCGGCAGCGCGCTGGCCGACACGGTGGCGGTCACGCTGGGCGCCAACGCCGGCTTGAACCTGGGCGCGGCTGAGCGGATCGGGTCGCTGGCCAGCGCCCAGGCCTCCAGCGAGGTCAGTCTCGGCGCCCACACGCTGACCGTCGGCGACGGCAGCGACACCAGCTTCGCCGGCGTGGTCCAGGGCACCGGCGGCGTGACCAAGGAGGGCAGCGGCACGCTGACCCTGACGGGCGCCAACACCTTCACCGGCGCCCTGACCATCAATGCCGGCACGGTGACCCTGAACAATGCGGGCGGTAACGCCATCGCGGACACGGTGACGGTGACCTTTGGCGGCGGCACCCTGTCCCTGTCCACCAATGAGACGCTGGCGGGCCTGACCGGCACCGGCGGCACGGTGGCGCTGGGCGCGCACACGCTGACCCTGAACATGGCCGCCGATGGCAGCTTCGCCGGTGCCTTCACCGGCAGCGGCAGCCTGATCAAGGCGGGGGCCGGCACGCTGACGCTGTCCGGCACCAGCTCGGCCGCGACCGCCACGCTGCAGATCACCGGCGGCGCCGTTTCCGTCGCCGGGGACGGCAATCTGGTCGGCGGCGCCGTCACCCTGGCCAATGGCGGGCGCCTGACGGTGACCGGCACGGGTGGCGTGACGATCGACAACGCCATCACGCTGGGCACCGGCGGCGGCACGGTCAGCTATGGCAGCATCGGCGGCAGCGATGTCCTGACCCTGTCGGGCGGCATCTCCGGCTCCGCCCTCTTGACCAAGACGGGCGCCGGCGTCCTGGCGCTGACGGGCGACAATGCCGCGGCCGAGTTCGGCGTGCAGGTGGATGCGGGCGTGCTGCGCATCAACGCGGTGAACAACCTGGGCGCCAACAGCCAGGTCACCCTGGCCGGCGGGACGACGCTGGACGTCACGGGGGCCATCACCCTGGCGAACGCCATCACCCTGACCGGGACTGCGACGGTCAACAACGCCGGCGCGGTCACCCTGTCCGGTAACATCAGCGGCGCCAATGCCCATGGTCTGACCAAGACGGGGGCTGGCGCCCTGACGCTGGGAGGCACCAACAACAACGCCACGACCGGATTCACCACCCTGGCGGTGAATGGCGGGTCCGTGGCGATCGCGTCCGACAACAACCTGGGCACGGGGACCGTGACCCTGGCGGCGGGCACCACGCTCCAGGTCACGGGCGCCACGACGGTTGACAACGCCATCACCCTGTCCGGCGCGGCAACGATCCAAACCGATGCGGCGACCACCATCTCGTCCAACATCACGGGTGCCTTCACCCTGACGAAGACGGGCACGGGCGTGCTGACGCTGTCCGGCACCAACGGCTTCACCGGACTGACCATCAACGGCGGCGGCGTGACCGTGGCCACCGGCGCCACCGGCGCGCTGGCCGATGGCGTCGCGGTCTCGATGGCCAACGGCACGACCCTGACCCTGGGCGCCAATGAAAGCATCGGCACCTTGCGGACCACCGGCACGGGTGCCGGCACCGTCATCGACAATGGCGGCCATACGCTGACGGTGAACCAGACCGCATCCTTCACCTTCGCCGGTGTCATCCAGGGTACCGGCGGGCTGGTGAAGCAGGGCGCCCAGATGCTGTCCCTCAGCGGCGCCAACACCTTCACCGGTCAGGTGACCATTGAGGCGGGCACGCTGGGCCTGAGCGGCGGGTCGGCACTGGCCGACACGGTTGCCGTGGTGATGGGCAACACCGCGACACTGCGCCTGGACAGTGGGGAGACCATCGGCTCCCTGTCGACCAGCGGAACGGGCACGGGCACCTCGGTGGACCTGAACTCGGGCACGCTGACCATCGCCGGGTCCGCGGCCACCACTTTTGCCGGCGTGATGTCCGGCGCCAACGGGCTGACGCTGTCGGGCGCCGGCAACCTGACGCTGACCGGCGCCAACACCTACTCGGGCGCCACCCAGGTCACCGGCGGCGCTACCCTGACGGTCAGCGGATCGAGCCGGATCGGGTCGACCAGCGGGGTCACCCTGGCCAACGGCACGCTGGCCATCACGGGTACGGGCACCTTCAACCGGGCGATCACCCTGGGCGACGCCGGGGCAGGGTCCAACACCATATCGACCGGGGCGGCGGTGATCCTGTCCGGGGCCATCACCGGCGACAACACCCGGACTCTGTCCATCGCTGGCGGCCACACCGTTACGTTGACCAGCACGAATGACGGTCAGGCCTTCAACATCGCCCTGTCCGGCACGGGGACCGAGCTGTCCGTTCACTT
>JARWLF010000733.1:0-18700 GCA_029853055.1 Scenedesmus sp. KT-U
CGGGGAACGGTAATCCAGGGGACGGTATAACGGAGAAAACCTGTACCGGTAATGGTTCGTGCAGCAACATGTCTGCAGTCCAGGTGATACATCAAGACAAATGCTGCTAAGAAAGACAGTCCACTGCTTGTAGTCCAAGCTCGATGAGCTCTGCTAGCGGTTTGTTACTGCTGCCTAGCTTGCATTCACCATGTGGTTGACCAGCACTGCTTAGAATTGAAAATTGAACTTCCTTGTTGAACACTAGGTGTAGTCGGCATGAGTACTCAAGAGCCGCACGGCCGGAGCGGCTTTGCTTTCAGCTTGGGTGTACCTACATCTGGATCTTCATCATTCACAAAGCAAGCGGGTGTGTCCAAGTGTGCTGTAAGTGCCGCACGGTGCCACAGCTGGCACATCGGTTCTAGCCTTCAGACTTGAGATATGATGCGTTACTGCAGCAGCAGAGTTCCTGCCTTGTAACACAACCCCTAATGGTGTCAATGATGGAAAACCAACAAATGATTCAGAAAGCAGCCCCTGGCCCAGGCGGCGCCTGTCCCTGCCCCTAGCACCAGCAGGAAAGGTCAACACCTCTCATGGCTGGTCCAGCATTGATATTGGATGAACCTGAATGCTCCACCCAAACACAGCACGCTACACCGTATACATACAAGAACAACAGCACTGCAGGTCTCGAGCCTACATGTCCCAGTCTATAGATCCTAGCTAGGATACAGAATGTAACAACAATGGCTGCTTAATCACTGGCTGGCCATCCTGCAGATGCAGAGACACAGTACCTGTGCTACTTTAACCTGTGGCACATGCGCAGGGGTCCCTCCATAATATTGTTGACAACACCAGCAGACAAACCCAATATCTTGATGTACCAGACACATCAATTGCAGCATTGGCTCCTCTTCCATTGCAAATACAATCTGCTGAACCAGAACATCATGATGTCACACATACCCCCACCAGAGACACACACACGTCACGTGACCATGGTCGAAACATTGGACATCTTGATATGCACCTGCATATGGGTCTGTGACTTGTGGTTGGCTCCCGCCGCAGTGGTGGCAGCAAAGGTAGGTGAAAGTGCAAGACATGCTATCATGCTGGCAGACCCCAGTGGAGCGACTAACCCAACGTGCATAGCACGGCAACCATAGCATGGCTGCAGCTGCCAGACTGCAGCCATCAGCGAAAGCGCATGAGCAGCTGCTTGGCCTAACACTTGAAGAGCACAAGACGCCACCTTGACATGCAGCTAACATGCAACATACAGCTGACGCAAAGGTAAATGAGATAGTGAGCCTGTGCATGTGTTCCTCTACCAATGCAAACCCACTGTCAACAAGTCACTCACCATGTTGGTGCTGCATACGAGAGTACATCATCACAAGATAGGCGCATATGCACATCAGCAAGCCGACAAGCAGGCCACCATCACAGCATCTGGTTTCCAGCGACCAACGAGCGAGTTCTAATTCTCTCACTACTACAAAGCTTGCAAAAGTCAGAGCATATTTGTACCTTGCCTATGTATGCGTACAGGAGATCACACGTGCGCCTTGCCTGTGTATAGCAAAAGATCACATCTTGGAACTCACCATTGATGACTGACCATATATCACTGTCGCAAAATCTCCAACCAGATCACATCAGGAATCCACACGAACCAAGCATAGCCTGTGACACCGTCAACATCAGGAGCAACAACACATCATGGAAACATGCTCGGAGCAACACGTAATTCGCTGCTTCGGTAAGTTGATGCACAGTGCGACCCTGAGCAAGTGCTGCAGAGTCAGCATTTGCCGGGTGATTTCAAAATAGAAAGCTGCAACACGTGAAACAGTTCACAACTGTGCATGCATGCGTTCACATTATCACTTATACATTCTACACCATGCAGCATCATTGTGGTTGACCTTGACATGTAAACAACAAGCATCGACTGCGATACACAGGGCCCAACGAGATTCTCTTGTGGCAATACAACAGAGCACGCCAAACAACGCACTGACAACTACACACCAATTCTTGTACTCACAAAAAATTAAGTGTTTTGGTGTCAGCATTGATTCACAAACAGCAGACCGTTGCAGCTCCTTTGGCATCCGAGCGATGCTGCCTAGTCTTTTGTACCAGTCCTTGGCGACTGCTCGGCGCACTGGTGCTTGCAGATCACTTGTGTCAGCCTGAATTGTTGATTGTGTGCTGCAAAGTTCCACAGCTCAAACACAGCCGCTTCACATCACCTCAACAAGCTCTTGTACCAAGAAAGGTGCCAGTGGCCCCGAGGACACCTTGCTGAGGCAGTGTATGTGAGCACAGGAGTGTTGGTCTGCTCACTCCATGGTTTCAAACAGGAGTGCATTGTGAGTAACCCTTGTTACGAGGTCTTGAGGGTGTGGTGGTGCCATCTTTGCACTTCTGCAAGCAACAAACAGTACAATCATCGCTCAGCGCTCAAGTAGGTGACACGAGTGCACAGTCACCAGCACAGCAAGACACTTCCATTTACCACACTCATGAACATGTAACTGTACTGACAGCAATGCATGATATTGCTGGAAGGCCGCATGCAGCATATGTACACCAGTAGGACAGCAGCTGCAGTAGATAGGTCGCTGGAAGCAGTTCGTCTACATCAAGACACAATACACACTTTGGGTGCATACAAGTTGAGAGACTTTGCTGCCATCCTTGGTCTGCTAAGCATAAGCATAACATACATGGCATTGAATGTTGTCCCCTCCCGCACCTTGCACTGAGCCAGGCCTCGCTCATCTGCATAGAAACCGCTGTTGCAGGGGATGGGGTCAGCAGTCCCTGTCTGTTCATTGCCGCCTGCACAAGCACGACCCAGTGGGCACTCTGTGCAGGTAGCAGTGTCCTTGTTGACAAACTGACCAGCAGGGCAGGGTCTGACGCAGACTGCCGCGCAGTCACCGCACTGGTCTGGCACACATGTTGCGCCAAAACCACACTTGGCCAACATGCAGCGATTAGCGGTGCCCAGGCAGGGCCTGCGAGTCTTTCCATTGGTGCATGTCCTCTTGAGTATGCAACCAGCATTGCAACCACCGCAGTACCTGTTGCGAAATTGGTACAGCAGCAACAATGTCAGTAGCCGGGAACAGCTAACCACAGAAAGACACATGCAGTTTCTGGGCCTCTACTGTCTCAGACATACTGGAAACATCACAGTCAACAGAACCAAGGACCATCATGACGCTCAGAAGCATTTCAGCAGACAATGATCTGCTACATCGATACAACACATATAAAGTGCAAGGAACTCACTCTGCTGCACAGATTCTGGTACCACCAAACTGACTGCAGTCCTTGCTGCGGCAAGGATCCAGCACACAGTTCACCGGTGGTCCATCAACACAGACATCTTCTCGCTGCTGAATAGCTCGACATTCAGCTTGAGTGCAGTTGCCGCAGTTACTGACCACACACTCTGTGTTGCCCCTGCACAGGGTAGCTGCACAGGGGTTGCTGCTGCATTGAACCTCTGGGTAAGCAGGGGAGCACTTGCCAGGGACTGCGTTGAAGTTCCTCAGGACGCATAAGGGGATGCAGGTGCTGCCCTTGCCAGAGTCTTGTGGGCAGCTGAACATCTTGCAGTCATATAGGCCATCCCTGCAGTCTACTTGTGCGCAAGTGTACTGGGCCTTGGAAGGATCCCGACAGGCTTTTGCAGGCGTGATGCCATCCGGGCATATCACGCTCCCTTCTTTAAGGGTGCTCATGTCAGGCTGGGTGACGCTGAGCATGCTTCTGCTGGATTTTGTACTTTGGGAGTCCAACCGCTGCAATGTACCATCTGCTTCAGAGCATACGGGGCTGCAAGTGCCACCGCACTGATAAGCCTTGCACAAACCAGTGTTACAAGCACTATCACATGCCCTTTCAGCATCATGATGCTTGCATTTGATGGCCAAGCTGCCGTCGCTGCACCTCCAAAAGGGTGTTTGGGGAGAGGAGCTCTCAGGCAGACACATAGCTTCACATCTGTGGCCAAAAACACGCTGTCAGCTGACCTACACGCTCAGGTTACAGATAGCTGGCTTCAAAGCAATCCACTGCAGCTGGTGAGCTCACCCGCACTGCAAGCATGGTAGTCCCTGCACCTGGCACTTGTGACAGATGTCGCCACAGCCGGATGTTTCCCGGTCTGAACACTCAAGAATGGCTTCTAAACTATGGCCTCGTGCGCTGTTGAGCAATGTGCTGCTCATCATGAGGACAAGTAAACAAGGCCGTGCCATGATTCTTGCCATCGTCGCTTACAGTCTCAACAAAAACGTTTTGTGGCAATAAATCACACGCACACACAGAGCATGTGTGTATTCCGAGCACGCCAAACAGGTACAGGCCGCGCGCGTCAGGTCTTGTTGATGAGCCCGAAACTACTGTGAAAGTCTGTGCAGTAGAACAGTCAACAGCGCTCAACGATGAATCATGCTAGCTAGACTGCCCAAGCAATGCAACATCCCCTGATCATTGACAAGCTTGTACGTGAGAATATTGCAACCGTGCACCTGGCAGTTCTGCCTTGCAGACAGCCGCTGTACACAACGTAGTGTTGCCAATGGCAGTGCAAGCAAACTATAGCTAATGAACCCTACAACCGTCAGCAGTAACGGTTGATTCAGCAGAGTTGGACCGCTTGGCATGCAGTAACCAAATCACAGGAAGACCCGCAAGGTGCCACCAGAGTCTGGTCCCAGGTAAGCCAGGCTCAAGCAACAGCCTGTGTGCTCAGGCTGAGTGTCAGAGTTCTGGACATCGACACTGCCCGGTTACATCTCCAGTCTGTGCAAGTCAGCTGTGTTTGACTGTACCCATATGGCATATGTCAGCCACTGGCTATGATAGCCTATACGCGGGGTAACGACTATCAGCAGCTGACTCTGACACAGCCCTGTGATCAGATGGAGTGTAGCTGCCTGTAATGAGAGTGGGGTTACGATCATGCTTGCCAATAATCATTATTACGATCATGCTTGCCAATAACCCTTATCGACATAATCAGCACTGCTAGTTGCAGCAGCGTACAGCTTTGACATGAAACTACCCATCAGTCATAACAGTATGATGGCGTCCAGCGTTCACTGACAGTAAATCACTAATCGGATTATTTGTGTGATTAGTGATTGATCTGTGTGATCAGTATCATTATATATTGGTATATATTAAGCCACCATACTTGCCATTGCCTGGAGCCTAGTATATACTTGCACTGGCCTCATGCAACTGACCATTGGAGGTCTGTGGACGACAGAGTATAGGTCGTAGACGGTTGCTGCATAAGCACCGGAGACTTCAGAGCAAAGTTCGCAATGCTATGGGGTACATGTGGGAGCCCTGCACAGCATGTCAGTCTCATCACAGCCTGTCAGAACGGCTCTGTCACAAAGTCTTGCCACAGAGTTCTGCCACAGACGCAGATGTCATGTTATTTTTGACCTTTGCTAAGTGGTATAACCGGGACTCACTGATGGGACTGTTGACCCCAGGCTGGTCATGGATGTTGAAGGCACTGAGTGTGTTTGACATGAGTTGTGTTGTCCACTGCAACCTGCCAGTGGGCCACTACAAGTTGCAGATGCCATCTGCGCTGCAGACTGTAACGGGCGCCACCCGTCATGACGCTGCTAACCAGGTCCTCTTGTTTGTAGCGTGATGATCATTGCCGTGAGACGGCGGCCTGCAAGCTTAGACACTCGAAGTACCTTATCAATGCTTGACAACACTCAGCCTGTAGGCTACATCTGGATGATGCAGCTCATAATCATCATGATGCTGCCTTGCTGCACACTGACAAGTTTATCAACATCACTGATGTTGATAAACTGTGTGACACAGCACTTTGGTGCTCTGACCGCTCTGTGGTACCACATGTACAATAACACTGCACTGCTCACTGGTCCCTTATATGCCCGTCAATGCCCTCCACTTGGATCGCCTGTCACATGGCTTCAGTACATTCGATGTATCAATGCTGCCAAATGATGTGCCTACTAGAATGTGCCAGGCAGGATGATCTGAAGGTTCACACAACGCTGAATTTCTCCCACGGTAGCAAGCAACCACTGCTCATGGCATGCCATGCTGCCGGGCGGCGGCCAAAACCAGTTCGCCAGATTCGAAGTGCAATGACTGGATTGCCATTGCGCTGTCACCATGCCATTTGGCTGAGCTGCGACTACAGTCTGTTGCCTGATTCAGCAGTACAAGCAACTACAGCAAGTCTTGGCACGTTTCAGGAGTGGGCAGAGCATGCTCAAACTGAATAAACCAACAGCCATACTTGCCAAGTTCGGAGTGGCCTTCGCATGATACATCTCATTTGGCAGATGCTCAGCTGGTGAGCAGTGAAAATGCGCTACCATTGGAGCTATTGAACCTGACTTTAGGATGCAAGTAGCCAGCGCAGTGCCAGTGGTAGTATGGCATGACCAGTTAACATGTCGGCTGTTCGTGCATCTGCTCTACTGCTGAGCAACAGTTGAGCTCCCTGTGAGTTGAGGGCAGCGTGGAGGGCAGTATCGTGATCCTGAAAGATTGATTGATAGATAGGTGATAGATAGAAACTATAGTCGGAACAAGGTTGCATGGCTTTTACCAGCACCGATTGTTGAGAGCATACTATGATAGCTGCTAGGTCGACATGGCGCTGAGCTATAGCTGTCCCAAACTGCAGGCATACATCAGCAACCATGCTGGTTGCTTGAATTGCAGCTGTGCTGGCGTTCTTATGCCTCCCAGACAGCATACTGGTCAAGTTCAGTCTCAAATGAGGCCAGGCGGGTACACCAGACTCGAAACTGCACGTACCGTGTTGCTGATGTACACCGCAAGGAGCCCAATGGGTGCCCAGACAACTTGTCGTGCATCAACGAGCAACTGGCATTGCTTTTTCTGAACTTGACAGAAACTCTGTATGTTTCTTCGTTACATGGGATGTAATACATGCCAGCAAAACGCAAAGCCCTCAGCCTCTTCCAACCGGAAAGACAGCAACAGCTTCAATGAGTGTGCAGTATAGTTTATTGTTATTGTATAACGTTTCAGCGAACCATTCACGACGAGCTTGGCTTGGGTTGAGGATCTCAGCCAGGTGACCGTTTCTGGCCCCGTTGTTAACTTTTGAAAGGTTGAAGCCTTTTGCAACATACTGTTGTCGGATACGTCTCAAAACTGCTGGCTTAGAGCGATGCGTATGTCTCGAGTTTGGGCGACGAGTTGTTGATTAGCAGACGGAGTATGCAGCTGAGGATGAGGACCCGCGATGAACCAGTGAGGATGAGTAGACAGGCAAGGTGCTATGCTTCCCTTGGGTTAGTTATAGTAGTATACTGTTATTCTGTGTCCTGATGCTGCACCATCAATGCAGTCCGACCATCGCATACCACAGCCAGCAAGGCAGCCTGCATGTCATCAGCAGCTTGAAGCGTCGTCCGGCATCTTGATTCACGACTGTGGATACTGACTGAAAGCAGCCGTTGGGATGTTTGTTTAGTACACATTGGGCCAGTAGCTTCCTGGGTGACAGCAAGTGGTTACCAGTTAAAAATGCATACACACTTTGCCAAGCCAAATTTTACAAGGTGCACCAGTGTATGACAACAAGTTCATGTAAACATAAAGTACGCTTCCTTGAAGTAATAACTATACCATTGACACTCATAGAATCTTGGTCAAAAGAGAGCAGACTGACATGACTGTTTGACTGCCCCTGTCACCCGCTGCTGAGGTGTACTGTGACACGCTTGCTTCATGTGCTTGCAGGTAGTGTTGCGTTGAGGTGCGGTCAAGGTCAAAGACAGGATGGAGCATACTGCTGCTGTGACTGATCAAGACACAGCTGAAAGGGCAGTACAAGGGGATACTGCAAGTACAGTTAGCCACAGTCAGCAGTCCCAGAATATACGAGTGCCAGCAGGTGGCAATGGAGTTGATGTTGCTGACCTGCTGCAACAGCAAGTGCAACATGAACAGCAGCTGACAGTTGAAGCAGCCGGTATGTACCCACCATACCAAGATCAGCTGCAGCATCTGCAGCAACAGCAACTACCACATCCCTGGATGAGTGCATGGCAGGACCAGGGACTCAACAGCAGCGGTGGTAGCGGTGGCAGTCTGGGTACTCTGAATCAGCTTGGTTCAGAGCTGACGCCAGCAGACGTACAAAGAGAGGTACTGACCTCCTCCACTGCCAGCAGGGCATGGCACACGTCGCACATGCTGCCTGCAAGTGCGAGAGCAAGCCCTTTGGATGTCTTGGGTAGGCAAGGTCAAGCACGGCTTCAGGGCTTGGCTCGGCAGCAGATACCTGGAGAGGTGAGTGTTGCGTTGGTGTGTCACTGCACTAATTGTATCCAGCCACATCCAGTCCTGAGGGTACTTGCCCAGGCTTGACCCTGCACAGCAGAGCGCACTCTGACAGCTGAACGGCCTTAGATGGCCCTCAACACACCCTCCTGCAATAATTGTAACCCGGCAGGTGCTAGCTCACCCAAGCAGTATGCTTCCAGACCCATTGAGCCTACCAGCATCACCTACCATGGTGCAGCACCAATGGCAGCAGCAGACACAGCTGCTGCAGCAACAGCAGCCTGGCAGCTTTCCACATGATACCAGCCCCAACAGCCCCTCCTGGCCTGATGTAGACACGGAACAGCCACCTGTACAACCTTCTGCTGGTGCCAGCAACGGTGATAATGGCGAGCCTCTCTTGTGGCATGGTGGACCCTTTGTCCCTACTAGCAGTACCCACCCTTTGCTGCAGCAGCCTGATGTACCTCTTGGCTTGCAGCTTCAAAGTGCAGCACAAGCAGTGTCGCAACAGCAGCAACAACAATTGCGGCAGCAACAGGCGGTAGATATCAGCAGTACCTCTCAGCAACAACTGGTACATCAGCAGCAGCAAATTTCAACTGCAGCTATGTCGGCACCAAGTACGCCATGGTTCTCTAATTCACAGAACACACCTAGGCAGCTGTTGCCACCTCCACTGCCACCATCCACAGGCGAGGCGGCGGCCCTGTTGAATGCAGCAGCAACAGCTGGTGGAGCTCCTGGTCCCAGACCACCTCCGCTTGTGATACCCAGTACTCAGCAGCAGCAGACACAACAGCAATCTACACAGATACAGCAGCATTTGACACTGGCACCAACTCCCAGTCCGGCAGCTCCTGTGTCAGGCACATCAGTCACTCCTGCCATGTTGTCAATGGCCTTGACAGATACGCCGAGAGCTGATAACAGCGTACTTCCTGGTATTTCCGAACAGGAAGGAGGCAGTGGTGCCAGCAGATTCAGGAGGCCAAGGAGACGTGCATCTGTCCCCTCATCCCCTACTGTGCCTGGTTCAACCCACCCCCACTCTGCAGCTCCCACAGCAATGGTGGGTGCTGCTGCTCTGCTGAGAGCTGGCCGCAGAAACTTTCAGGTGGTATGTGGCAACCTGACGGGCTGGCTGGATGTGAGCAGTATGATGGTGCAGGTGCAAGGAGTAGGTCAGGTGGGTTGGCGCATGTGATGCTGGTACCCCTTAGCACAAGCAGGCTGATGCTATGTGAGAATTGAGTTGTCGAGCATCTGTAGTGATTTCTGCTAGTTTGTGCTGACTGATAACAGCACATGAGGGGAAAAGTTGGTGACATGCAGCTGCACATCTCACCTCGACCCTGCTGCCCTGCAGCAGGACTCCAGAGTAACCCCTGCTGCTTTTGAGGCTCTGGCTGGCAAAGGCAGCACTCGCAAATGGCGGCAGTCACTGACTGTGTTACCCTTGAATGCCAACGACCAGTTTGTGACAGAGCCCATTACCCTAGGAGACTTCATGAAGCAGTATTACTTAGACAGGCCATCCTCAGCCGCCAGCCATTCGGTAAGCAAGCTGGTTGCAATACACAGCATGCATGGTTAGCGAGGTTGCTGCATGGGAACGCCCATAAGATCAGTAGATAAGCAAGGATAGTAAAAGCAATGGCACAGCCAGTACTACTGAGTAGCATTTGTATATCGGGCGTGAAGAGGTTTGATATGAGGTCTTCAGATGGTTGATGGTGCTTCTGCAGGGACGGGCGAGCAGCAGCAGCATAGGGGGCTGGGAGGACAACCTGGTGAGTCCAGGGCGCATCAGCAGCCTTGTGTCCCCTGGAGCGCGCAGGCGGCGGCAGTTGCAGTCATCCTCTCAGGAGTCTGCTGAAGCAGCTACAACAGACACAGCAGAAG
This sequence comes from Scenedesmus sp. KT-U, assembly GCA_029853055.1. Taxonomy (NCBI): domain Eukaryota; kingdom Viridiplantae; phylum Chlorophyta; class Chlorophyceae; order Sphaeropleales; family Scenedesmaceae; genus Scenedesmus; species Scenedesmus sp. KT-U. Next base: position 10,249 of record JARWLF010000733.1, read on the forward strand.
AAGGGGATCAGCCACACATGTACGCAAAGCGGTCAAGAGGTGCTGCTGGTGAACCTGCAGCTCAGGAACGTCCACCGCAGCTGCCACCTCAGATGCAGACATGGCAGCACCTGCAAGTACCCAAGTGGCCGAAGTATACCCCAGATGCTGCTGGTGCAGCAGCAGGAGAGACGATGCTGACTGGTGCCCTGGTTCAGCAGCAGCCACACTTCACTCAGCCTGCAGATATCTGGCATGCAGCTGCTGCAGGACAGGGAGCAGCTGAGCAGCAGCTGGGGATACCACGGTCTCTGTCAGCACAGTCCCTGCAGAGTCAAAGCCCTCTGCAGCCTCTGCCGCATGAGCATCTACAGCAGCAGGTACCACGATTGACTGAGCCACATATGCAGCCACGGACAGCTCCTGGTCAGACACAATGGCAAACTCACCGCCCACCACTACTAGCAAACAGATCGGAATCTCCTGCAGATGCTGCTGCAGCCACAAGAACTGTCACCACAGTAGCCTCACAAGCAGAGCAGCCAGCGAGGTTGCAGCCCGTCACCAGTAAGCAGGGAGACACACAGCAGCAACGCAGGCGACGACAGCAGCATGCTGCAGCTGCGGCCCAGCAACCTTCAGCAGAGGCAAGGGGGCCGCAGGAGCTGCAGTCTACTGCCCTTACTGCAGATGCACCTTCAAGGGTCTCTGGTGGTCAGTTGGTGTCATCTTCAGGCAGGCCCATCAGGCAACCAGTAACCAGCAAAAGTGCCTTTGCCGCTGCAGCTGCCGCCAGATATGAGCGGGGATCTCAACCTGTTGGTTACAAGGGCGGCGTCCGACAGCTAGAGGTAGGAGTCTGGGGGCAAACACAGCGTTCATCTCCAAAAGCACACTGTACAAGCGTCCTGTCTCTATTTCACCCTTGACAAGCTTATGAAAGCCCCTTGGTCATTCTGCTGCACGTCATGCCCAGTAGGCTTCAAGGAATTCGTTTGTTGCCTGTCATCATCAGGTCTGGTGTGACCAGTTACGTGGTGTGCTGGACTTACACAAGATGCAGGTAGTGCCGCAAGAAGGAGAGGTAAGGCACACAGCCAACATCATCTGTGTTCCACCAAGCTCGATAAGCAGATGCTGCTGATCTCTGTAGTGTATGACTTTCGGTAATCGGAGCCATTGTCGTGCTGATGCGCTGTACTCGAGCATGCACACCTGCTGTGAGGGATCGTGACGTGCTTGCCATCCACTAACATGGTGGCAAGCAGATATCCGACAAGCATAAACTATGTGTCTGCAGTGCGAAGGTCAGCCCATGTCCTTGTCAGCTTTTGAGCAGCTTGGCGGGCGCGGCACTGCGCGCAAGTGGCGCAGGTCGCTGACAACTCTGGACGGCACTGAGTTGGTCTCTTTAGGCGAATGGTTTGAGCGCTATCAAGTCCTCCCGGGCACCCAGTATGCTGCCAACGTGAAGACTCAGGCCAGAGCTGGTTCCAGACCCCGGGGATCCACACCGCCTGATGTTCGGACCGGGCTGCTCCATGGTGCCCATGCCACCTCCGCCGGGCGGCAGACTCGCGATCAGCAGGCAACCAAGGATCCGCAGCAGCGACATGCAGCTGCTCCCGTTCATCCAGGAGCCCTGAACACTGCAGCGGCAGCAGGCCAGACTGAGCAACAACCCCAGCACCGCCTGCATGAACATGTCAGCACTCATGAAGCACCCCTTGCACAAGTGCAGCACCCCAGGGGTGGTTTCCTGCAGTTCCAATGCGACCTTCAAATGGAGGCTACGGACAACAAGGCGGAAACCCCTGAGTCCCACCAACTCAGAGATGTGTTTGTGCCATCTGCTGCATCAGATATCAGGCGCCCAAGTTTGGACACTAGACACACTGGCACTGCACCAGCAGCCAACCCTGAACTCGCTGCACCCACGGCGGCAGATGAACAGATCAACTCAGAGTTTCTGATGATGATGACAGAGTATGCCAGCGATCACCACCATCCAGAGCTCGAGCTGCTTCCAGCACAAGTTGAGCAGGATATGGCTGACCTCTCTGCACTTCCAGCAGGTGCACATGGAGTGCTCTCACCAAGGCTGGCTGACTGGCAGCAGCAACAGCTGCTTGGTACAGCAGGCACTGCTCCACCTGCACGCCATGCCGCTGCAACGATGTTTGAACCACCTCCAGGCACGATGTCAGCAGTCAGTGAGCAACGTAAGTCATTAGCTGATGAAGGTGGTGATGTCAACATGCAGTAGGCAGCAAACTTTTAGTCAGCATGGGGACAATGATGAAGAACTGCAGGTCATGTGGCTATGCAGCTGTGTAAGAATGCTCAGCAAGAGGAGGACAGTCAACATGCAGGGCCACAGCCTTAAAGTTGAACTTTAGACATGACAAGTATAGCTTTGCAGGCAATCAAGGCCACCTGCAGCAGTCAAGTCAGCAACTCGGGCACACAAATGTTTGGCAAAGCACTTATCTTCTTGCATTGTGCATCGTAGAATTAAACCAACAGGGCTCACAAGCACCGACTGGCAAAGCAGTCAGGTGATATCGTTCCTTTTATGCACTTTGAGTTACATGATGCTGCAGTAATCTCGTGACTTGTATACAATGTGTATTTCCAATGCACAACTGCTTTCAAAGAAACAGAAGGTTGATGCAGCACCAGCATCTTAGCAGGCAAGTCAATCAGCAAGTAGTTGAAGGAATGTATTGCATCACTTTTCGTAGACAGCTGAAGCCGCTTAGCAATTCCATAGTCGGTGTACTTTGTACTTTGTTTGGCATTGCTGCACACAATGGTAAACTGCTGCTTACTGAGTTGAGAGGAACTGATGAGTCATGCCGCATTGTGCATGCTTGAGGAAGCAGGACACCGTGCACCAGGCACTGGCATGACAGGAGCTTCTCTGGGTGGGAATATCGCCTGAGTGTCGAGCTTCTTTGCATTCAGTTCCCTTTCCCTGCCAATTCATTCGTGTGACCTGTGCAACTGTGGAGGGCCACGGTCAGTGACCACAACAGCGTGAGGAGAAACCGCAAATATCACACGTTTCATGGCAAGTATCCTCACACCGCTCGTGTGGCTTGTATCGTAAGTAGCTCTTCCGCTATAACGCCCACTGCCCCGGCTCCTTTGGGTCGAAACAAGAGTCACTGCTGTGGTGACAAGTTGAAGCACAACCACACAACCATACGATATGCAGTATCTGGTCTATACTTGTGATTGCAACAATGCTGCAAACCACAGACGCTTGTATCCGAGCGATCAATCTTCGACAACCGGTGACACGTAGGACACTTTGGGCAACCTGACCCTGGCGAGTGCACTCAAGCTCGTTGCTGTATCACTGCTATCAACTCAAAAGACCTTGCATATTGACCCCATTGCATGGGGTTTCCTGGTCACACGTGCTGGTCGTGTGGGTTCGGGCTTGCACAGAGTCGTTACAATGAGTTTACTGATTGCACACGCCTTCACATTGTACATTATTCGTCCTTATCAACGACAATGTGTCATGCCTGGTTGTCCTAGCCTCTTAGGTTAAGTGCCACAGGGTCGAGAGATCTCTCCTCCGCAGTAGAGTTTCTGTATTGTTCATGCATAGTGCCGTGCTGACCGTAGTTGGAGCCGAGGTAAGTACTTATTATGTTCGTGAACTGCCTTGAGGGGCTCGGAAGCTGCAGTACTTCTTGTCCTAGTACACAGCCTGTTGCGTGAGGCACTCCTCTTGCAGCCGTGCCCCTCAGTCTGGTCGTTGTCTCGAGAAAGAGTATTTTTACAGGATGATGTACCCGAGTCTCGATTGTCTGCTGCAGTGGCTACACGGCCTTGTACTCACTACTGTTGCACAACGCGACCACCCCAACACGTTTTGCAGGTTGCGAAGCACCTTGGTGATGTACAACACGCTCTGCCCCTGCGTATTGTGTGCAAAGAGTGGAGAGATACAGCTACTTTGAGTTCAGTAGAAGCCGACGTTGACTTGCCACCTGGAGACAACCCTGTACCTAGCAATGCTGTTGAAGCAACAAAGGAGGAGTTGTTTTTCAGGCGTTGCCCAAGACTCCGCAAGCTCACCTATCATGTGTCTCCAGCAATATTACTGGCTCATGTAGGTACAAGCATTCTGGAGCTCTCTTCTTGTGCTTGCTGGTACCATGCGGGGCGCAAGGACACAGTAGTGCCTGTTCAACCTCTGACGTACCCTTTACTGCTATATTGAGCATGCGCTAAGAAAGCCACCTGACCAGCTGTATTGTGGTATCCGACGTTGGGTACGCAGTGTGCTTATGTAGCACGGCCTGACATCTCCTTGCGCTGATCTTTTGTCATGCAGTTTGAGACCACAATGGCAGGGCTGTCTGTTCGGCTCACCAACCTGGAGGAGCTTGTGCTGTTGTTCAATAACCCAGCGCAGCAGTTCGAAAGCAGGCATCTGGCTGTGCTAACGTGCTTGCCTACCTTGAAGGCGATCACCCTGCAGGTAGCTGCTGACATCCAGTGAGGTGTCACCAGGATTAGTGAACAGCAAGGCCATGGTCTACCAGTAGCAGCGCTCAGTACATAGACATGCAGTACATGCAAACGCTAAAAGCTTTCATCAGCAAGAAGCATGATTGCAGCCGCAATAGGCTACTGCAGTTCTGATCATCTGCTGCAAGCAGTTTGCTACAACATCTTAAGAGGTTGCTTGTAGAAGTGCTGAGTGGAAGCCCTGTTTTCACTGTCCCATCCTGCAGGCCAACTTCCACCCAGAGCTATGCAGCTTCTCAGTGCTATCCAGCCTGCAGCACTTGACGTCAGTCACAGTGCTGCCCAGTGAAGCGTCTTTGGGCCTGACTGATGCACACATAGCATCCATGGCAGCTCTCACAAACTTGGCGTCCTTGGAGGTCCCTGGCCATGCACGTGCCTTCACAGGAGCGACTGTAGCAGGTAGGAATGTAACTGACCAACATGCAGGTTGCCGGAGCTTCTGCAACAACTGTCAGTCTCATGATGACGCAAATCCAGCAGTCAAGACGAGAGGCCCATAGTGCACGCAGGGCTGATGAACGCAAGCCTTGCTGAGTATCGATCTCTGATTCAGCAACCTGAACTCCAGCTGAGCAACACAGTGTTTCAGAGTCTGCCATGTGTGCCTGCACTTTTTGCTTGCAGCGCTGTCTGTGTTGCCCAGTCTGTCCCGGCTGGTGGTGACCCCTAACAAACCGCTGGCAGTGGACTACACAATTACACTGCCAGCTCTGGCTGGTTTCCGTGCTCTCACGCGTCGCCCCAACAGCAGCAGAATACCCTTGCACCTTGAGCTGGGCGTCCCAGATGCTGCGTTTGGTGCTGCACTGCTGCGAGCCGTCAGCGGCCCTGGTCTGGAGAAGCTGTATGTGTCCATTCGAGATGCTGCTGAGAGTGCCGGCATCTCCGAGTTGATCAAGGCACCTGATGGACGAGAAAAGCTGGTTGGAATAGATCTGGAGTTTCGCGCTGCACCAACAGAAGAGGTGAGCAGCATCACACTACCTTGTCTTCTTTCATGATGGGTGCCCTCTGCTGCCCAGCAACAGCAATAGCTATCTTGGTTTCATCTGATCTGCGTGCCAGTACACTTGCACAGGCCAGTGCCAGTCCACATAAAGAGGGTCAACCGTGCTTGTTGGTTGAAGAGTGCTTTGCCATGCTCAAGTCTCATGTGTGCTGTGCGTTCATTGCAGGACATCGCTATTCTTGCGTCCTGCACTGGCTTACAGCGCTTACATCTCAGCTGCAAGTGCCCTCGTGCCCCGGTCACCAAGATGGACTGGAAGCCCTGGTTGGGCCTCAGACACCTGAAGCACCTGCATGTACACATCAACCCAGCATGGCGTGAGCCTCTGCAGGTATGGGCCAAGTGTCACACCTTCTGTCTGTGCTGCTGGCACTTTGTATAATGTTATACTTGTGATTGCCATCATGGTCGGTGTGCTAATGGGTTTTGCCCATGTCCGAATCCAGCATGACCTGATACAGTGCTGTTTGTGTCCTGCAGCCATCCACTGTAGCAGCCATGGCAGAGGCCTGGCTCCTGCTGGAGCACCTGCACCTGCGTCTATCTCCCTCAGACAATGCAACATATGCACTCAACAGGCTGCAGGACTTTAGTCAGCTGCGCTCCCTCAGCCTGACCTGGCTGGGACAGGCAGCACCAGCTCCTGCAAGAGCTGGACTGCAGCGCCGGCGCAGCGGCAGCTTGGATGGTACTGTGTTCAACCTGGGCTGTCTGCCACTGTCTCTCAGGGAGCTCAGTCTCACCAGCATCAGCACCGTCCGCCTGGCAGTGCCCAGCAGCAGCAGCAGCAGCAGTGGGGAGGCAGCAGGATCATGTGCAGTGGTGGCACTTCCGAACCTGGTGAAGCTCACCCTGGACGGCAATTTCGGCGTCAGCGATGTGTTGCTGCAGTCACTTGTGAATGTCGCACCCAACCTGGCAGCGCTGACCATGATTCTGACTGGCCGCCAGACACTGAGTGCTGCTGGTTTGGAGGCAGCAGCGGCAGGCCTGGTCAATCTTAGCAGCCTGCACATGAGCGATTACAGAGAAGCGCCATTGTGTCTGAGCCAAGCCTGCCTGTCAGGGCTGGCTGCAGTGGGCAACCTGGGGACCAAGCTGAGGCAGCTGAAGCTGTCGACTCCTGATGTTGTGCACGCTGAACTGCTTCCAAATGTGTTTTCTGGGTTTACCAAGCTGAGGCGGCTGGACTTGGTGGGTTGTCAGGAGCAGGCAGCAGCAGCATTGGCCGCTGCATTGCCACTCTGCTGCATGAAGCACACAGCAGATTGGGCTGGGGAGGGTTCAGCAGCAGCAGCGCCAGCAGCTGTAGCTGAGGCTCCTGCAGTTGCTGCCTGACAAGGGGGTGTTCAGTAAGGTACGCCCAAGTGGCGGCAGTGCAGGATACCCATTGTTGTACGTGGCCAGTCTACCCCTGTTGTGCGCTGGGTTGTATACCACGGACGAGGAAGCAAATAAAGGTGAATAGTTTGATGCATTGTGTGGTCAAACTAAACAAGAAGCCTGCATATCAGGAAGATTATAGGTTGTTATAACATCAGCAGGTCTTATCTGTTGTATGTTGACAATGTTGTTCATGGGTGCTGGATGCAACTTTGTGTACCATGAGTTTTGAGCATGTCATCCAGGTGTTGTACTGTACGACCATGTTTGTGTTTGCATTCTGTTTTACATCATCATGTTACATCAGACAATTTTGCGCCATGCATATTTGGGCATATTTGGAAGCCGGCTGCTAAGCTGGTGTTGTCCGCTTGCCTGTAGCTGGGATTGTGTGCTTCAGGGTGGGTTGCCCTCACACATGTAGTCATGTACGTCAGAGAAAGGTCTGTTGGAGTCTGTATTATCAGAAGTTTTTGCCAGTGATGATGATAGTGTGTTGTATGCCGGTGTGGGCAAGCAGTCGTGAGGCTTGTCAGCTGCTGTGGTGTGCTCAAGTTGTGTGACTTGTCACAAGTGGTGGAGTCAGTTACATAGGCTCAAAGTAGACGTGTTGGCTGCTGAATCTTAGGGATGTACAGTACAGCTGTAATCCCATCATTGCCAGTGTATGTTGATGCGGCAATGTTGCATTGTATCATAGCTTGGGTGGTGGTGTGTACGCTGGCGGCTGTGTCATGACCTGCTTCTTTGTCATTGGCAGTTGTAGAAGGTGTCATCCTGTGGGTCTGCTGATCAGGGGCATGCGCCAGAGCCATGCTGGGCAACAGCAGCAGGAGGATCTGTGCATACAACATGCCGCTGCCTGTTTGGGCCTCAAGCTCAACCCAAGCAGATGATCTTGGCACTCCAGCTTTGATCTTGCATGTTGCAGTAGTTGACAGCTCGTTTGGACCATTTTTGTTTTTGACGCGTCTGCTATGGGTGTACATTGAGGTGCACCTGCAAGGTATGCGTGTGCAATCCAAGCTTGCACCCATACATCAGCCAATAGTGTCAGCAGCAGAGTGCACCCGTTCCTGTCATTGTTGCTGTGGGGTATGATATGATCTTGTACAAACCCAGCAAGGTTGCAGGAGTAGGGTCGGTCCGCAGGACATGTTCTGTCTACATCAGACTCAAAAGTACAGCCATAAAGTTGCCAGCTATGTTGGGCGTTAGGAGATGCTGTCAGCAGTATGTATGGAGTGCATCTGTCTTATTTCATGCGTACTTTGCAATGACAGCATATTGTGTTTGCAATGTGTTCCGTGTCTGTCTGTTACGTCTCTGACATGAGAAGCTGTCAGTGAGTTTTGTTGTTTGCCCTCAACTGCAGTGTGACAGATGATACAACAGGGTCATGATACATGGTCAAGCAGAGAGGCAGTTATCTCTTTAGTGAGCATTGTCTGATGCAGCAGTGCACACAGACCATGATGAAGGAACCTGTTGATATGACAGTGCAGTTGTCCTACGTGTTGTGTTGTG
>JARWLF010000734.1:0-13348 GCA_029853055.1 Scenedesmus sp. KT-U
AGATCTTGAACCATCAGAAAGCCCCTGAGCTCAGGTAACAATCATCCACACCAAGCCCTGAGAAACACCATTTCTGCTGCTGGTCCATGACCCCTTGACGGCAGCAGCGCATGATCCACAGCCCCACTCAAAGCGATCAACACTCTGCCAGACAGTGGCGCAATATCCAACGCCATCTCACCCCCATCACATTCAACCCATTCAAACCCTTGTCGTTCTGCTTCGCTTTCTGCAACTGATAAGCCGTCCAAGCTGTACGTGTCGTGGTCAGGTGCTGATGGTTCAGCAACAACGCTGCTGGTGGTGCTACCGAGCCAAGGGATCCTGCATAACAAGCAGCGGGATGGTTATATACTTGGGATACACACTCAGCATGGCACTGCTAGATACACTCGTTGTAAACCTGGCTGCTGCAAGCTTCAGGCATAAAGATGTGTTGACACCTTGCACGACAGCTCAGCTGTCACTGCTGACAATGCTGCCACTGCTGCCAGACTCGTCATGCAGAGACATCAAACTCAGGACAGTGCAATCGCCAGCCGTGCTTACCTCAGAGACCCGCAGTCACTGATCTCACTGAAGGTTGTTCCTGCATCGCTGCTAGTAGGGCTCCTCCTAGCAGCAGCAGAAGCAGCAGCAGTAGATGACGGGCCCACAGGCCTCTGTGGCGGCCACAGCCTCAAACACCCTCCTTGATCTTTCTCCCAATCAGCATTGAGAAACACAACAATGCTGACCCGGCGACTTGACGGTATCTGCTGCTGCTGCTGCTGCTGCTGCTGCTGTGGTGTCGATCGGGCGTCTGCTGCTGCTGCTGGCTGCCCTTCTGCTGCAGGGCAGCAATCCTGTATGCCGTTGGGTTGCTGCTGTGACTGCTGTTGTTGGCTCGTGGTGCTGCTGCTGCTTCTGCCATCATCAGGCAGGGCATCCCTGTGGCGGGGTACAGCTGCAGACCCAGCAGGCAGCTGGCACAAGCAGTACTCTGCAGCACCTTTGCCACGCAGCCGAACAAACTCGCTCAGATCGTCCTGCAGCAATGGATACAGCAGCACAGATACACACCTTGATGAATCTTGTGAACAGGCTTGAGGAATTGTGTTGATGCCAGCTGCAGAAGCAGGGAGAATCCACAAATATCCCACCGCTGCTCGGTAGTATGTGATTCAGGTGTTCACAGAATCAATCTGCCCCAGATGCTACTATTCTAGCCACGTCAGTTGCAACACAAAACATGTTGATATACTCCAGCAGAATACCTACCTGCAGCTCCTGTAGTGCGGCCATCACCGGGGCGAACACAGCAGTATCAGCAGGAGGGTGACCCAGTGCCAGAGGTAACCGCAGCTCACCCATCCGCTGCTGCTGCTGCTGCTGGTTGCCTGTCTGCTGCTGCAGCTGTTGTTGCTGCTGCTGATGCAGGACGGCAGATGTACTGCTGTTGCTGCTGCATACTGCTGGCGCTGCTGCTGCTGCATGTTGGCTGTGACTGCTGCAGGTGCTGCAAGGGCTGCTGCTGGTGATCGTGTTGAAATGGTGATGGTTGTGATGTTGATGTAGCATTGGCATGCCTGAACCTCCAGAAGGGTGTAGTAATATGCCCATGTTTGCAGTGCTGACAGGATGTAGCTGACCTGGGACAGCAGCAGCAGACACAACAGCGGTTTAGATGCCCCACTTCAAGAACATCACAGACGAGTGTCCGCACACCATGTTACTGAGAGTAAACAATAAAGCTGGGTGTTGTTGCAAAGTGCATCATAGGTGCTGCTACAAGGTGCAGGAGCAGGGTGAGAATCTGTAGCACTGGTAGCAGCATGATACAAGGGGAAGTGTTGTTCAACTCTGTTAGCACAAGTCCACTCCTGGATGCTTACGTGACCAACAAACAGATACTGAGGAAGTACAAATGTGCCAAAAGTTGCTGGACCGGCTCATGCAATTGCCACATGGTGCTACAGCAGTTTGCTTGCTGCTGAATCGAGAAGGGACAACATACCTTGTTGACTCAAACGTAGTGCCTCAGCTTTGATGCGTACTGCTGCTTCTTTGCTGATCAAGTTGTCTATAACGACATAGCCATGCTGCCGAAAATCCTCAACTTGTAGCATGCTCATGCGTTTGAGCTGCAAAGGGGGATGTGAGCGGCGCTCAAATAAGCGGCAACACACCTGCAGCATACACAGAAGGCTTAGGCTCACGGACATTCTGGCATATCAGTATGCGGTGAGTTGCTCACTGACTTGTAAGCTACTGGTTGCAACCCACAACGAGCTCGTACATGTTTGATTGTCTGAACGGCACTGCACCTTCAGCCCTCAAGCCAGGGGTGCGCACAGAAGACATTTGCTGCCAGCGTCACACGCTTGTACAATCCATTTCACGCCATGAAGCACTTCCAAGTTTGCAAGACGGTGCAGCGTCTAGTGGCTCACTTGCAATGGCGGGTCCCTGTGCAGCAGGTGCAGGCTCTGAGAGATGGACAGGTCCTCCTCAGACAGGGCTCCGGCCCTGCTGGTACTCTCCTCATCAACTGCAGTGCCTGAAGTCTCCGCGCGTTCCTCTTCCGGATCCTCAGGTAGCGGTGAATGCACTGTTCTGTCGCCATCCTTATCGACGTCCTTATCTACTTCGTCAAACAGGTTGAGGTCTCTGATTCGTGAAGCCAGCGATGTTGTAGTTGCTACAGTTGATGCAATGCTGTGTATGCTGTGTCGATCATCATCCCTATCATCAGGAGTCCTCACTTCCAATGTCACCCCCACCATTCTCTCTGCTTTGCGAGTACAATGTGTTTCAGCGCTAACCACAGCCAAAAACTTTAGCATAGCAACCATCCCATCAGTCAAGCATGTTTGCGACAACTGCAAGATGACCTGCAGAGCCTTGTCGAGCCCAGTGTCACTGACAGACGAAGTTAACGGTCGGGCCACGGTGCGCCTGAAGTCGGCATGCTAGTCATCCGTAGAACCTGATTGTATTACAGTAGTGCTTGCATATAACACATTGCCATCTTGATGACGTTGCAACAAACTGAGTATTGAGCTCCATACTGCTCGAGCCTGCAAGCTGAATTGAGTGTGATATGACACACTGCTGACATAAGCATCTTGGGTGATGTGTACACATGTACGTATAGTTTACGTTGCAGCATTTGTCAACATCTCGTTCAACTTGCCTTGATTGCTGACAATGAGAACCAGTAAATTTACCAAAACTATTTGTAACATCGGTTCATTGATCAATTGAGCAGGGAAATATACAAGGCTTTTACACATTGCACGTAATGGATCATTGACTGCATATGTAAGTAAGGTTATATGAAGTTACTGTTGCTGTTGAATTCGTTGCCACAGCATCGACAACCCACTGGTCAATATTGAGGAGAAAGATACAAACATCATATCAAACATGTTGTATCACAACCACTAAATGAGCATGCAGATAACAAACTGCTACGTTGTCCACATTAATGGCAATATTGCCTCTTCAGCAAGAATGTGTGCGTGTATGTATGTGCATGTCAACCACACCATAGTGGGCTGAGCCAACCCAAGGTCTATTAACATGTGCAAAAATGATTTTAACACACTCATGTGCTGATCAACACATTACTAACACAGCTACACAAGTGTGTCAACAAGTCAAGGACTCTAAATGTTGCAGCTATTAAGCTGCAGATTCCAATGCAATTGGCTTAGTATCCGGCCTACCATCAATGGTAACAACAATGCACCCCTCATTGGAAGGGTCTATCTGCCACTTCACACGCCATGGGGTGCCAGATTGTGCCCTAACTTGCATGGCCCTCTCCTCCAAATACTTCAGAACATTCAACTTGATCTTGCCAACATTACCTTCACTATGATTGCCCTTCCCAGTAATCACAAGCAATTGAATCCCGCCTGGACTATCAAGATGAAGTATGACGTTGAGCTGTTCTACAAAGCGTTGGAGGGCACGTGATGTGCCTTGACCATGCAAGTCAATTCGCAAAGCCTGTTGTTGTGGGTTATTGGCCGACCATGACACACGTTGGGCTTGTTCAAACAAGGCTCTCCCCTCTGCCTTTGCCTTCTCGGCAGCTGCCTTCTTGGTTTTGAAACCAGCAAAGTCTCCAGCCTTTAATCGTACTTGTGCCATGACCATGTAGAGCTCAGACGCCTTGATCAATGACTTGGACCTTGTGTACAGCTTGTCAACCTCCGCCCTGCAATGAAAACACTCGGCCAGTGTCAGCTGAAGCATCATTAACATGGCTACATTTGATTTGCAACACACGGACGGATTGTACTAGATGCTGCGTACTAGGTGTATATATATATATATATATATAAACTACTCATCAGCCATAGCAATGCTGCCATCGGCCCCGCGCCCCATTTCAGAAGCGGATAGCGTACTAGGTGTAGACAGTGAGCATCACAACTGTGCACATGACATATTGCTAGCACCCATGGTGGCTGGCTCAAGAACAAACTCGCTGCACCCTCACATACATGCACCGCACAAAACCAAAATGCCAAGCAACATGCTACTAATTCATTGACAATCGGTTGTGTGTTCAAGGTTGTGTGTTCAAGGCAGTAACTAGTATTCTTGACACCTTGTTTGACAATACCCGCCGTTCACTTACTCAGCTGCAACTTTGTTCTTGCGCAAATCCGGGTTCAAGGGTTGCTCGTGGTATGATTCTTGGTGAAAACTTCCCAAAAAGGACACTTGTTGCTTGGCATGAGGTCGTGGATCCATCGCCTGAGCTGACCGCTTTGCAACAACGCTATCTTCAACCCGCACATCCTTGCATGCAGGCTTTGGCGGTATCAAATGCCCATCACCAACAACAAGACTTGATGTTGTGGGGGGAACCGCAGACTCTGATCTGAGACTGGGCTCTGAGCTGTCATATTTAGGAGTGACACGTGATGGGGGGCGTTGAGCACGTGCGGGAGCTGTTGTGGGTCGTTGAGCACTTGTACGGGGCATGGCCACACGAGTTGCTGACTTAGGTCGTGGGGCACCTCTCAAACCCTCTTGAGCTGGTGCTTGAGCACGTGCGCATGTTCTCATTATGCTTGAACTTGCTCCTTGCTGACTCTCTTCTCCCAGGAGGCCTAAGGCAGCTATGATTGCAAGCTGGTCCTCCTCGCTCACCCACGCATGTTCTTGAGTGCCTGCAGTAGTGGCCCCAGAAGCTACTGCTGTTCGAGCCAACAACTCCGAAGTCTGCATGTCAGATAAGACTTCAAGCACCTGCAATTCACACATGATGACTCACTTGATATCAACATAGCCTAGCACTGCGATCTGACGATATACATGTAAAATTGTGCTCTCTGAAAATGCACCATCTTCACTGCATTCATGACACTACTCCGGCGTACTTCCGTTGCTGAACAACATGTCTGCACGAACATCCTATCACATCTTGTGTGCTACATGATGAACGTGTATTCAATCGCAGGTGACACATCGTGTGTATGGCCAGTGGTTCACTTATGGCGAAAAGTCACAAAGTAATAGACATTCAACACACTTGTAAGCTCATTGTAATACTCATGCAATACGTAACATGGTGCTAATCATGATATATACATGATGTTGGGATGGTGTAGGAAGCAAGCTTACTCACCTCATTAACATCACCCTGATGTTCTTGCAATAACAACTGTGCAGTATCCTGACTCAATTCCGGGTGCATGCTGCGTAGGTGACCAATCCGTGCGACCATAGCACCATCTACTGAAGTCCAAGATCTTGGTGTGAGCATGTTGGTTGTTGTTGCCGCCTCCTCCAAGACCCCGTCACCCCCCGCCAACAAGATGTTCGCAGCCTTATTGACATCCCCGTCACACTGCTGCAATACATCCAACACTTGCAATGACGGCAAGTGAGGCGCTAGTTTGGACAACTGCTCTGCACATATGGGGTCTAAGTCCAGACACACCGCTAATTGTTGAAGTAGCTGGTCTTCTTGTACATCATACACATGTTCCTCGCTACCAACGCAAACCCCAATACTAGACAGAGGAGGTTGGACCTCACCAACCCCAACCGAATTGGCATGTGAGGTGCCAGCTTGAGACTGACTCCAGCAAGAAGCCTCCTTGGTGTCTACACAACCTCCAGGGACGGTATGGCGAGGACCGTCCTCGGGGCTAGGTTCCACAGCTATGACATAGCCTATTGTGTTGTCACTCAACACTACAAGCACACCATCACCTTGAAAGGCCTCATCACTTGCGAACTCTGTCACATATCCATAAACTAAACTTGCATGCACCATACCAGGTACAAATGGTTGCACTATAACATAATCGCCAATGTGTACTGCTGACTTAAACTGCACATATTCATTGCCACAACTGCCATCACTCGTGTCACCATCCAACACATGCTTTTGCACGAAGCCATAACCAAGTGATGCTACAAAGGAGTCTTGCTGAGGCTCATCGTTGGGTGGATGTCCTGCAAACCCACGATGACCTGATTGTGGGTGGTCCAAGCCAAGCTTGGCATGTGCCGAGGTTGATGCCACCTGACTCCAGACTCCTATGTAGGAGGGTCTGTGCACATGTGGAGCTTCCCAACCAGCTGTTCTTGTATTCATAGTCTCAGTTACTCTTGAGATAGGAGCCTGATGGACAAAGTAATACATGTTTCGATCAATAACAAGAACATGGGCAGTGAAGTGTTGTCCTGGAAGCATAAATTGCTCTCGACAGACATCTTGTGACTGGTGTGAATACATCTCTTGTGGCACATAGGAGTTCATATAAACTGACCTCGTGATGCATAGTGTAAGATATGCCGTTGACTTGGCTATTGGTGTAATATGCGTAAGATCATCATATGGACGAAAACTTTTTCCCTGATTGCTCAACCAACAGTCATCCTCATGCTCATAAGGTTACTGTACACAGGTTACAGGCTGCTATCGCACCTGTTGTTGTAGAAATTCAAATTGTCGTTGATGGAACGATTGCAAGTTGTCAGGTTCCATGGTCAAATAGCCACATTGGATCAAGTCCTCGACACTGTAGATGATCGTCCCATCATCACTCCAACCAGCACCCGCCTTTGCCTTGACCATGACTCCCACCTTGCCCACAATAAGTAAAGGCTCGGGCAGAGGCTTGTAGATCTTTGTCAATTGTGTTGATGCATTACTATGCATAGCTCTTGCGAGCAAGCGACCAGCCTCGACTGCCTGAACACTGGCTGCCACAGAGATCGTAACATGTGTACAAGCAGATGTTGTTGGTGGCAACCAGCTTGGAGGATCTACCACAACTGCTTGCGCCTTGCTGTCTACTACACTGCCTAGCACATGCAGCTGCACTTCAGCGCCGATAGGATACTCCAGCAACTGCGAAACGCTGGGCTTGAATGCCAGGGTCATGTGGTGTGCATGGATACATGCATGCTCCGGAGGGACTACGCCTAGCAGCACTGCACGGGACTCTGTTGTAAGAAAGACGGCTACATACAACAAGCCGGCAGCCTGCCTGGCCCAGGCTGGCTCGATAGTATAAGGTAGGGGTCGTCTTGCGTTGCTTGTGCCGCTGATGCTTGCTGCTTGTACCACTGGCACATCCACATCGGAAACTAGGTGATTGTGCTCTTGTGACACGCATCCAGATTGCCCACCGATTTCTAATTGGCAAATGGTCATGACATCTTCTGCTGCTGGAGGGGTGCACTGTGCGGCTGAAGACATACCCTGGTATGCAACAAGGCTACATGCGCTGGTTGCTCTGCAGTTGGCCACTTCAGGCGCTACAAGCGCCGCCGCGGTGGGAATAGTGCCAACATCTTGTAAGTCATCAACTGCTGCATACACTGAGGTCATGCCTGGGTTGCTGTTTGGAGAGCTGCTTAGTCTGCTGGATGTGTTGTTCCCTGGCAACTCTGCTTTCAACTGAACGGCGGAATTGGATGGGTCTATGTCAAGCAACTTCAGCACTGCAGCAAGTTCAGCCCCACGGTGGTGCTGAGGACCCTGAATTCCAAGGCTTTCTGTGCAAGCTGCACAAGACGTATGCAACCCGAAAAGCGGGTTGGGACCGACTTTCGAATTGCTGCTTGTAGGCTGTTCTGACATATCTGCTGGCCACCAGTTGCGACTACTAGGCTGGCTGTCAGGTCGGCAAGCTGGTCTGATGCTACTTCCCACTTGGGAGTCGTCGCGGCCAGACACGAGGTGGTCCATGCCGTCCACGCTTAGCCCCTACTGCTGGTCCACTGTTGGTATGCTGATGCTGAGCTATCGAGCACCGATAGGGCACCTCCGAATCACAACAGCGCCAGATACATACTAATCTTCAAACTGTATTGAAGCTGAAAGACATTCACGTCCAGAAATGCAATCTGCATGCTTGCAGTGCAAGGAAGGGTGAAGCAATGCAGCCTGTTGCATCCCATGCGGAAACTGCGACCGGCGTTTCATGCTCTGCTGTCTGTAATCTCTCAATGTGATGCTCAACATGGGGACAGGTCCCGGCTGGTGGAAGGCAGGTTGCAAGCCGTGTCGGTTGTCAATGACAAAGTGGCCCTTCGGAAGCGCGACCATACATATGTATGATGCATCACCAGTCGAAACAAAGGAAAGCGAGGTTTCCACCTGGCTACATATACCATCACCTGCTCAAGCTGAGTGCGGACCTTGGTCAGTATGCATAGACTTGCTGCATGAGCCAAATTCCCTTTCTTTCATAGACGGCTGCATGTGCAGCCAGGACAAAATCAGTTCACTATCATCACATCCGTCGATATCTTATATATAGTTACGTACTTATAGCAGAACGTAGAAGCCAAGAAGCTCTATTACACAGTATGCAAGACATAACATGCTGACAGCAATATTTCAGCATTGCCACAATCCTACATGGTGTGAAGGACACTAGCAACATGCAAGCAAGCAACATAGCTGCGCAGTATGCACGGTGCACCATGCTGTGAAGACGTCACAAACACTGCCGGCAGCATCAATACACCCATACCTCAACCACCACAGCATAGCTCAGCAACATCTGCGCGATGACATGTCACGGTGACCCAGAAGAACCAAGATACCCCACAGAAGCTGACGACAATCGATCAATATTACCACACACACCAACAGCTCTGAGCACAATGTGGACTTTGTAGCCTATGTCAGCGGTACTCACTCCATTCAATATTGGCCACCATGAGGCAATGCCATGTTGTCACACCCTACAGCAGTGGCAATCCAGCAGCGCATACCTGACAGAACTATGCTAGTGCACGCGCTGACAGAGGGCCAGGCAATGCACCGCAGCAGACAAGAAGTTCAGCCATTAACAATAAGAGGGAGAATGACCCTTCTCTTGCGGGGTATGCGCCTGCTGTGACGGATATAATAATCCAATACCTTCTGAGTACTTGCCTTGGCAAGACAAAGAGAACTTCTGCAGTTCCCAAACAACCTAAACTCAATGAACTTACCAGCAGTCTGAACCCTATGCAGCTCAAGGTCCCAAGAGTGTGTACAGCAAAGCAACAGAAACTATCAGTGGCATCACCTAGGCATGATACAATAAGGCCACAACAGCCTGCTCTCCAGCAGCCTCGAATACAGCGCATGAACTGCTGAGTCACACGAAAAGGACTGCGGAAACCCAACACAAACCAGATGCGTCGAGGCAGCTGAGCAGACATCACTACAGTTGAGGACTAAGCAACATGCATGGCCCTCACACACCTATAACAGTACACAGATCAATCATGGGCTTGCATGTAACTTACCCCAACTGCAGAATCGCCACACAAATGCCGACACAAAGAACACAAGGCCAAATAACAGGCGTCAGTGGTGGGGCGACACGCTGACCACCGGATACAATGCCACAGGTGTCACAAGGACAATTATGCAAGCGTCACGTTGTTTCGTAAAGTTCGAGTACAACATAATGATCGAGCAATCAAGAGATGAACATACCCTGGCAATGGCCATTGATTGACACACCCAGGCAGCATCAAATCCTAGTCAAATCAACCACTTGCAGACACCACTTCCAGTTCCTCGGCATGCCCACAGTTGGTTTCAGGCTTCAGGCATCTGTGGATGACAAACACGTCACCAGGAACACTGCTGCTGCTGCTGCTGCTGTGCTGACCACTGCAGGTGGCACTGCCTTCACAGCTGTCACAACTGCTGTCACTGGCCCGTCTCCCGGCCAAGGATATCCGCTTCAACTGCTGTGCTTTCTCCTGAGCCCTCATCTTGGCCTCTATGTCCAGATGCTCAGGTATGAATGATTCTGTTATTGGGGATGGTGCTGGACAAGGCTTGCTGCCCCTCACCTCTCCCTGCCCTGCTATGTTGGTGCGCGCTGCCTCTGTAATGCGAGCGGCAATCTCCAGAGCTTTCAGTGCGGAAGCATCCCTGACACCAGCTGCATCAAAGGTAAACCTGAAGCGATGCAGTGGCTGCAGCCTTGATGTTATTGACCCAGTGGCAGCATTGAAGTTCTCTGGAACAGCCATGACCTCTCGTACATAGTGTGCATGGAACCCTCTGTCGCTCAACACATCCAGTAACATGTCGACACAGTTGGGGTGCCTTGTAAACAGTTCTGACTGGCTGACCCACTCAGCTGCACCTGATAAAGCCCCTTGCTGCAGCAGAGGAACTACCTCCTGCTGAACAAGTCCCAGAACAGGGCCAAAAAGATGCCGCTGATGACTGCAGTAACCTTCTAATCGGCTGACAAGCTGCTGGCGAGCTGTCTGCTGTAGGTCCTTTGCCAAGGGCAAATGTCTTATAGCGCTGTATGTTTCTTCACTTAGGTCTAAGCTGCTCTGGTACCGAAGTTCCTGCGTAAGAGAAGGCACCAATGGTCGACAACCTGTACCACTGCCTTCAGCATTGCATACTGCACGTGAATAGATTGAGCAAACACCACAGCAGGCTGGCCGGCAGTCAGCGGCTGACTGGCAAGCGCTACATTGGCGAGTTCTTGAGGTTCTGCCTACAAAGCACAGCCCAACGTTATCGACACAGTGCTGTTGTACCCGTACCTGTGTGATCTGCTCCTGGGTGTCAGATATACTGTAGCTGGCATCAATAAGATGGAAAGGGAAGAACTGTTTGAGCCTCAGCACTGCTGGGTAGTGCTGCTTGAAGATGTAGTAGCGCTTACGAGCCTTCTCAGGCTCCACATCTGTGCTGCGCTCCTGCTGTAGCTGCTGCTCACCAACCCCTGCATCCTTTGCACGCCTATTGTGAGCTTGCGCTAATGCTGCTCGCTGCAGCTGCCTGTTCACAGAAGTGTCCTCATCAACATATAACATCACGACCTGCAGTGACCAGCAGCAACACTGAAACTTATGATACAGCAGAAACCTCACAACAGGCAACTGCCGGCATCAGCAGGTTCGTCAACAGCACATGACACCTGGGTCACTGAACATACACAAGCTGGAAGAAGAGTAGGGCACAGCAGACTATGTGATGCTTACCTTGAATGCAGGCCGGGGAAAGCGCACTGCAAAAGGTGTGTCCATATACTTGGTGTGCAAATAACGCAGCTTCTCCATAAGGAGCTTCAAGAAGTCAACCTGTTGTGGTAAACCAGTCAAACATTACACAGGCTTGTAGTGAGAAGCGACAATGGAATCAACAGCCGTGCAAGCTGAAACAGCAGGTGCCAGTCACTGAGTAAGCCATAACCTGACAGAACAGCAGCAGCATGCTGTCTTGCACAAGCAGAAACAACATAAGCACAAACGCATACAATCCTGTTTCTGGAAGCATGTCCGCACCTGAACAGCTGTCCTGGGGAAGCCATCCACAACTGCGTTCAGGTCTGTGGTGTTAACTCCAGCAGATACTGGTAACAGCAGTGCATCCAACAGCAGGTCTCCTACCACATGGTCAGCTATCATCTCGCCTGCCTCTATGAACTTCTGAGTTTCCGCGGCTGACGATAACAAGTCAGACATGCAAATTGACCTGGTCATGCCACGTGTCTTTAGGATATGCTGTGTACTCACGCCCTGCATGTCAGGAACCAGCACCCGCGCTGTGTGGTCAGTAGATCAAGATCAGCCCAAGGACGCCATCAAGGAAGCTGCAAGTACTGTTACATCTGCACTCTGCTGTCCTTTGTGCCTTGCCATGCCAATAGCCTGTGCGCTAGTTCGTTTCTATGGAGGTCATGATGCACATACCACAGCAAGACAACACTCACCTTGCCGGAGCCAGGGGCCCCATTGAGCCATATGACCTCCCTTGGAGCAGCAAAATCCTGCAACAATGACCAGTTGCTGTCAGGTTGAGAAGCAGAGTATCTCTTGGTGTTGGCAAGGTGTGGCCAGGCTTGTATCAGCTCCTGCTGTGGTACTGCAGTTGTTCTTAATACCAACTTTGACATGCCGCACTCGCTTAGAATGCATGCTCCTTGCTTTCTGCTGCATAACTCACCATTCCGTGACGCTCTTTGAATCTACGCCAGCATGAATCGAATATTAGCTGACTCTCCATACGCACTTGGGCCAGACTGCCTTGATTTGGCATATACTCGACTGTTGAGCTACATACAGGCTGTCCTGCGCCCTGCGAAGGCTGTGGCATCTACACGCAGCTAGACATCGATAAGCTCCCAATTTCAACATGAGACGGGCTTCTTTGCGTATTCCGATCAACCCACCTGCCGTGAGACGCTGGCCAACCGCATGTCAAAGGATGCCATTTGATCCAGCTGCTGCTGTAGAACGCCCCTGAAATTTCCAGATGCGTCATCATGTTCAACAGAAGAATCGACTGCCCGCACTGCTGGCTCCCCGGGTAGAACCGATGCGGGTCCCTTGTTGAGCTTTCTGCCGGAGCTGAAGGCAGTGGCTGTGTGAACGGCACGATACACAGCATCTAGATGCAGCAGGCTGGGTATACATATGCCACCGATTGCCTGCTTAGCGACCAAACAGGCGCCAAGGCTGCTGCTAAACATGGTGAACGCGTCGATGCCAGTCCATGCCTTAATATCTTCTTTACGTATTGTAACTGCATGTGTCCGCGGGCAGATATCAAAGGTTCAAGCGAAATGTTACGGAAGCGTGGGGTTCACTTCCAACATTGCAGTCAGGTAACAGGTGGTCAATGCGATGATGTCCTCAGCAACCTCACAATGAGCTACCTGTAATCTGATTTTTTCCAGTTTGAGACTTGAAATCACAACTAGCGCACGAGTTCTAAGCTCGAAAGCAGTACTCAGAAGCGACCATGGCACCTCACCAGAGGGACAGTCAGAAGGATCCAGCCGCTGTTGCTTTCAAGAAGTGCTTCAGTGTCAAGCTCTCCAAGCAAGAGATTAAGGTGAGCTTGAGA